>MU388356.1:0-77020 GCA_022578535.1 Jackrogersella minutella
TGGCGGTGATACTAGCCACCTGTTAGTGATACCATACAAATATATAGTATTCACTAACAGTGGAACCAGCTGAGCCACATTTGGTGGCCACCGGTCGCCACCAAACGTGGTTTCGGTGGATTGCGTTGCAGGTTGCGCAATATAAAAAAATCCTATATGGGTTGCGTTGCAAACGTGGTGGCCACCATTTGGTTGCCACGGCGTTGCAGTGGTGACGTTACTTGCCAGCCTGACCATGCGTCATACCAATGATAGGCGACGAAAGGACCGCATGTAGGAGGAAACAAATTTATATAATAATAGATCACGGCATTAGGAAAGGCTTATGGGGATAAAACTGACTGTTGGATCATCCTTAGAAGATAGGCAGGTCGCTGAGACGTGTCCAAGAGGCGGGCGTTTTTCGCGCTATCTTCGCTCATAAAGCCAAAGGCCCGAAGAGTGACGATTCCATTTGATGTATCAAGAAAATGAGTACTATGAGATATTAGTGACGTTCGCCCAGAGGGAATGGAACTGTCCAGAATAGTCCCACCAACCCCTAAATCAACACTGGAGTAAGGGTTTAAAGCCAATTATGAATGATAGTTAACTTACTATAGTGGACTTTTCGCCTCTAAATCTAGCAGCCTTAATTGTCTTGAAGTTCGAAGATAGAACTTCTGAATCACGTACAGAATACATATCAAGAACGGGTAACTAATTGCTAGATAGGGGGACGAAGCAGCGATAACCGCAGCCTGGCCTGTAGAAACAAACATTGTATATATAATGTTGAGGAGGGCACCAGGTAGTTCATTGTCGACAAGACTTAGGTCTTGGGAAAATAGGTTGGTAACAATCCCTTGATCAGTCGCAGTAAAGAAACTGAGCGGTGCACGGACGAGGGTCCGCAAGGCATCGTGATGAAGGGAGATGCCTGACCGAGTGATAACCGTGATATAGAGGAGAATACCAAGAGATAGCAGTGAGAGTAGGGCGCAGATTTCGAACGCAGCGTATATTCCTGCATAATACCCAAAAGAATGCAAGGGGATGGCAGCGACAGCATCATCCGACCAGTACTTCAGCCATATCGTTGGGAAGTTGTAAAAGAAGCCGAAAACTAGGCCGGAGAGAAACAAAGCCATGGCAACGACCATCCCCATGCTTTTAAAGTAGACCTTATAAGTAGCTGTATCACTCGAAAGTCGCTCCTTGGCATTGCCTTCTGGTATAGTGGCTAACGTGGAAAGGGATTTCAATACGTTCGACTGAAACTCGGTGGAATTTCCATCATCATTATTTTGGTTGTCAACTTGGCTTTCCGACAAGCTTTGAACACCAAGGCTATGTATATAGCTCTGGTTAGCAAGTAAGCTTTCGAATGCCCCTTGCTCAATGATAGTGCCGTCAGAACCAAGAGCAATAACGTGCGTGGCTACGGGGAGATGGCGAACGGAATGCGTGCAGAGAATGGCAGTAGCCTGTCGTCGTCTTAGGATTCCATTTACTCCCAATACGCGCTGAAATACTTGATCTTCGGTGTCCGCATCTAAACCACTGAAGATATCATCCATAATTAAGAGGTCGGACTGCAAATAGAGACACCTTGCTAGTGATACGCGTTGCTTTTGGCCGCCGGACAGAGTTATGCCATTGCTGCCAATGTTCGTCTTATCTGCGTGAGGCAGTGTCGCGCAGTCAATACCGAGCATAGTACCATCGATGACTTCGGCGTATCGTTCGGCATCAAATTGCGAATGACCTACAATATTGTCTCTGATGTTTCCATTCGATAGAAATGGTGTTTGATCGCAATAGCCTACACGCGAAAACCTGGTAGATATTGTTACTGTCCCTTGATTATAAGGTATTTCTCCGAGAAGCGCTCTGCATAAAGAAGACTTGCCAGAGGCAATCGGTCCAACTACCATTGTGAGAGAACCCTTGGGGACTTCGATGTCAATATCCTTGAGGACCATCCTGTCTGGTTGCCAACCGAAGCTACCGCTCTTTATAATTATGGCTGGGAGGTCGTCAGATTGATCAATCGACGGCTTTTCTTCGCTCCTTCCAAGTCCTATAGATGAGATGCGGAAATCGTTGCGTTCTTCGCTCTCTAGAAATTCCTGTATGCGACGTAGGCAAGCAACTCCTGCGGTAATTAGAGGGACTGTCTGGAATAAGTTGTTGAGAGGAGTCGCCATGAGTAGAAGGTAAGATAACGAGGTAAAAAGCTTTGCAGCGTCTAAACTTCGTTGAGCTACAGCGAACGTGATGGCTGGAGAGAGAAGGAGTGGTACATAGGCAAATGTCGCACAAACTATCATTAGTTTTCGAAAGTTGGAGCCTGCGTTAAGTTCGTCAATCCGAAGCTTCTCAACCAAACGGGCAACGGGTTCTGTGAGGCCAGATAGCTTGATATTCTTCATATTGGCGATCACCCCTGAGGTGAGCCCGACGCGCTTTTGAACCCCAGCCATCCATCGTTTTTGTCCTTCGCCCATAGACCGAACGAAAAAGGATATTCCAACTGCACATATTAGAACAACGACTATTGGTGCCGCGAACGCGGTACCAAGCAGGTTGTACAGTAACCAGCTCGCAAGTGCAACTTCTATGAAATTTGCCCACTAGAGTTAGAATGAATTAGCGATGTCATTTATCTTCCAAGAAGAGGGGGCTGGTGACTAATGATAACGAACGAGGTCGAAGCCTTCGCCAGATGCTAATGTTACTATATTAACTCCATAAGAGAGGCCGAGCTAAGATACGATATTATATATTGATAGAAAAGATAGGGAGCAAACATAATCACATACAAATTCATGTAAGTATGTGAGACCTATCATGACGCGTTCTACATCAGTGCTCATCAATGTCAACGATGCATTCTCGTCTTCGCTGGTCGCGCGAGCTTCTGTGGCTGTCGTGTAAACAGCTGTTACCAGACAGGCTCGAATCATGTACAGCGTTCGGTGATGGAAATACCAGTACAGCGATTCCGAAATAGCGATGGAAGAATAGATACAGATGCTGGCACCGATAAATCCATAGCCGACATTGGATGGTAACGAGGATTCAGGTTGAGATAGGCGATCAGTCAGATTGTTAATGAATAGGGGCTGGCAAAAGTGGAACCCAATCAAGGCGAGTCTCGCTGGGATTGGCATTATGAAAGGAATAAACAGAGACCGAGCTAAGAGTTTCTTGAGATCGAGCTTATGGCCTTTGAGTTTTGAATCATTCATATATCGGTTGAAGCGTTCCGAAAGACGATGAGCAGCCATGTTTTGATCAAGGGGGTATAGATCTCGGATCTCCAAGACTTTCTGATAGCCTTCGAGAAAAAGGTGATTGAGCCAAAAATAGACACCTAAGCTGTATATGCCGCTGGTTTCTTCCGGACTGTGGTCTTTGGAATCCCAGGCAACCCATCTGGCTTTCCGCTGAGCTTCAAGTAAGAGCATGACCGTCTTCATAGCTAGTGCAGCGGTACAAATAGCGGTAAAGGCCGTTTCCGATCGAATAGAGGAGGCCAACCAGTAAGTTCGGACCTGGGCAATATCAAATAGAAGTGTACCGAAGAGATAAGCGCCAAGGAATATGGACGGTCTCGGAGACCTACTATGATCGAAGTAAGAAAGTACAATCATGCAAAGAGCGGCCGCAAGACGAAGAACGGAAGAGCTAATGTCGATACTGTTGGCGCTAAAGGGGAGGACTGTAATGAGGATGAATAGTGAAAGCTCAAGAGAAGCATATGACACAAGAACAGCCTAGGTAAGTTGGTGAATGAGTTCACGTGAACGAGCATCGAAATACTTGATAGCAGAATGAAATAATTGAAAACTTACGAGCTTTGCTAGTCGAAGTAATGGCGCGCCGACCACAGTAGGTCTCTTTAGAAGAACGGCAACCCGCCATGATGATACAACAATGAAAACGGCGGCGGGAAGGAGGGAGAAAAACAATTGTTCGAACTTGACAGTAAAATCAAAGTCGTCTCGACAGCCCAAGACATTGGGCCCTAGAGATTGATCATTGGTTTCTGTACAAACGAAAAACAACATCTTGTGTGTTTTCTTCTTTCTCGTCTTTCTACATGTATTGTACAAACCTGTAGCATCAAACAGAAATAGCGCTAGATCTTGCGGTTTGCATGATTAAGAGTTTGGTTAGGAGAAAGCGTGCCATTAAAAGCTGAAAAGCACCCCGGGGCCCGGACAGCTGCCCGGGATACCTCTGAGGTCGCTGAATAAACTGTGGATTAGGCAGAAGAATAAAAATATTTACACGGGGCATTTCCAATTATGTTCATACGGCATAAATCACGTGGGAAATGACACTAAACGTTATGCAATAACATCATGATTCGGCTTATTACCTAAATAATCATCGGGTGAGTCATCAACGATAACAGGTAATTGTTATAACTCCGAAAGCCTGTGCGGGTCTGCTACAAAGGTTCATCTCAAAATTATCATATCGAAGTATTACCTAGTATTATCTGGGTAATTTCGATCACAACATCAAGTACCTAGACAACATGGTTCTCGAAATGACCCCGAGGAATTGGTTTCAAGACGGGTACTTAGTCTCGACCGAGCCGCTGCTCATTCAAATCGACGCCGTCAATGCCGCAATGAGCTCAGATTTGCTATGGTGGGCAAAGGGGCTGCCGCGGAACGAGGCGAAAAGGGCACTTCATAACTCTCTCTGTCTTGGGCTCTATGTGCTCCCTAAATCAACCTCACAGATTGCTGGTATGTCCCTTGCCATGCTGACTTGAATCAACCACCAAAATCTCACACAATCCACAGGCCAAAGTAGTCCGACCCAAATTGGGCTTGTGAGAGTGGTGACAGACCTCGTCACTTTTGCGTATCTCACTGATGTGTACATCCTCCCTGAATACCAGGGCAAAGGCTTCGGCCGTTGGATGATGGAGTGTCTCGATGACATCATCAAGGGTTGGCCTCATCTGCGACGCTTCATGTTCTTGACTAGCGATAGAATGGACCTGTATCGCAAATACCTTGGCGCAAAGGATTGGCATGAGTGCAATACGGAAGGTATTTCCATCGGCTTGATTGAAGGGCCTGCAGCACAGCATCCGAACCACGTGTAAAACGATGCTGATATAGCTTTATCCATTATTTGCCTGTCTTGCCGTACGCACCACCGAATGCCTTTCTCATCTCTATTGCTCGTTTGTAAGGAGGTGCTGTTGGAGGTTGGATCGGGTCGAGTGATACGTGATTTGGTGGGAGGCGGTAGGAAGCGTCAGAATCGAAGGCGGATAAATCGCCGCAGGCAATGAAAGGTGCAATCCATCTGACTTTATCTTCATGCTGTGGACGGAGATCTTCCACCTCCACTTCAAAAACCCCATCTTCGTCTGTAGTCTGAATGAAAGCGGGGGCACTATTCCACGCTCCTGTTTCTGTATCTTGTAAGATAGTATTTGCTGTGATAGGTAAACTCCTCAAGTTCTGTTCCGTCATTTTTGGTAAACGGAAACCAACTCCCAATGGTTCCTCGAGGCTTGCCGAGAATCCCTTGGGTGGCTGGAAGTTTAAGCATACGATGAACGCTTCAACGCTGCTAGCGCGCGAGGACCTAGGCTTCGCGACGTGCACATGTTCAAAGAATATCTTGAGTTGAGCATAAAGCACATCTACATTTTTGCCCCTAAAAATCTTGGCCACGAACTTGCCACCGGGCTTCAAGACGCATAGGGCTAGGTTCAACGCGGCGAATAGAAGCTGTGATTGCACATAGATATCAAGATCATGCAAACCGGTCACGTCAGGTGCCCCATCACTAAGCACCAGATCGACGGGGTGGGCGGCGTGCTGCGCATTGGTTTTTGAGTCGTGTTCTGGATCCAATGCTTTCAGGAGCAGTGGAACCGTAGCTGGATGGGTGATATCAGCCCGAAGTGTAACAATCCCTGGCAATGGACTGATGGGCTGCAAATCGATCGAAACGATTTTGACGTCTTGACGAGGCTTCAACTCTACGGGTGGTTGCTTCGGTGTCACGGCCTCCAGCTCGCTAACGGTGGACTGGGCACCAAATAACCCCAGCATCTGTTGCCGGAATCTAGCATCGCGATCTTGCCAAGCCGCTCTGCCGAATTTCTCTCCTTTAATCAGCACTCTAGAAAGAACTTGAGACCAACTTCCAGGTGCGGCGCATAGGTCTACTACTCGAGTGACGTTGGCAAATAGGTCAAATTCTAGTATCCAGTTAGCATCCTTGCTTACTGTTTCTCCTCTTCGACTCTTCGAGTAAGGGAAAGGGAGGGCAACCTTCGTCAAGCTGTAAGAGCTTGAAAGCACTTCTTGCTCTCCATCCTTGCTCTTTGGCAAGCCTATAATACGCATCACGCTTGTCTTTAGAAGATTTCCCCATGTTTTAATCTTCAGTTTATCCGCGTGTGAATCAAGTATGAATTCTACATGTCTGAATTAAACTCCACTAATTAATAATTTTTACCTGAAGTTGGGCTGGTTGGTTCTAAATTGGTAGGGCTGATTTAAGATGTGGTCAAAGCGCCGCCAATCGCATCGAATTCATCGATAAGATAAGACAAGCTGATCGATAAGGGACACAACCCGAAAATTTCCATGCCGACATTTTGATATGTTCAACATTTCAACACTAACCACGCGAGTCGAGATTTCAATTCGAGCAGCATGGATGGTTTACAGAAACGAAAGGCGACCGGGGAAAGTACTAATATTCCTGCAATTAAGAAAGCAAAACCCAATCAGCCGGCTTCGAAATCAATCAAGAAGACGAAAGCGAAGAAGCGTACAAGCGCCGACTCTTTACAATGGCGCAAAGCAAAACTCCCTGACATGTTCGACGACGCTGAGGGGTTCTATGGCTTAGAGGAAGTCGATGATGTCGAGGTTATTCGAAATAACAACACTATTGAATTTGTATTCCACCCCGGAGCAGCTTACTTTCAAGATGCTAATAAGAAACAGAGAGCTATCGTGCCCTCTGAAGATGATGATGAAAAGGCCGAGGATAATGAACTTCAGTACGATGACGAATTCAAAGGTTTCGACGATCCACCCCTTGCGCAAGCTACCTTAGAGAACGAGCTACGCGACTTACCCACGAATGTTGTCGAAGGTGTGGAGATAGCGAAGGCAGAATTGACTGGTGCCCGAGAAGAAAACAAGAAGAAGCAAAAACAAAAAAAAAGGAAAGACCTAAATATAACGGAAGATTCAGAGCTTGAGACAAACGTCTTCGCTGGGCTGGACAATACAGAAGAGACGCAGGACGAGCTCGATTTGTCAGCCTGGGTGTCATTGGGTCTATCCTCTCGGATTCTTGAGTCTTTAGGAAAGTTGAAATTCTCGAAGCCTACTACCATACAAGCAGCCGCAATACCACAGGTCTTAGCTGGTCACGACGTTATTGGTAAAGCGTCGACAGGCTCAGGAAAAACCTTAGCGTTCGGCATTCCAATCGTTGAGAAGTGGCTAGAATCATCGGAAGAAGGGGAGGACAATGCTATCCAAGCTACCTCCAAGATTCCACTTGCTCTGGTCCTCTCGCCAACTAGAGAACTTGCACACCAACTTACAGATCACATCAAGAATCTTTGCGCCGGTTTACCGAGTTCACCTTACGTATGTTCTGTTACCGGAGGTCTATCCGTTTACAAGCAGCAGCGCCAATTGGCTAAAGCAGATATCGTGATCGGAACACCTGGACGATTGTGGGAGGTTTTGAGTTCTAGCCCAGAGTTGATGAATAACTTCAAGGGAATCCAGTATCTGGTGGTCGATGAAGCCGACAGGCTTTTAACGGAAGGTCATTTTAAAGAAGCCGCCGAAATTTTCAGTGCCCTAGACCGTTTTGAAGCGGAGGGAGACGAAGACGGGGATGCGATGCCTTCACCGAGGCAAACACTTGTGTTCTCTGCAACGTTCCATAAAGGCTTACAGCAAAAGCTCGCCGGAAAGGGACGTTACGATTTAATGAGCCAGCAAGACTCCATGGAATATCTACTCAAAAAGTTAAGTTTCCGGGAAGAGAAACCAAGATTTGTCGACGTGAATCCAGTGTCCCAAATGGCAGAGGGACTCAAAGAAGGTCTGGTAGAATGTGGACCTATGGAGAAGGTGAGTTCTGTGAAATCAATGAAGAAAACACGTTCGCTAACTATGTAAAGGATCTTTATTTATATGCGCTTCTACTCCTATATCCAAATGCACGAACATTAGTCTTTACCAATTCTATCAGCTCCGTTCGAAGGCTAGCCCCTATGCTTCAGAATCTGAATCTTCAGACAAATCCACTCCATTCCCAAATGCCTCAGAAGGCACGTTTACGCTCCGTCGAGCGGTTTACAAGTGCGAAACAGGGGCAACCATCCATCCTCGTCGCGACTGATGTTGCCGCGCGCGGCTTGGATATCCCAGGGGTTGACCTAATACTTCATTACCATGTGCCCCGCGCCGCAGACGTATACGTCCACAGATCTGGACGTACCGCGCGCGCGAACAAAACGGGCTTGAGTATACTTCTCTGCGCCCCCGAAGAAGTCACGCCAACTAGACGGCTGATCGCTAAAGTGCATTCAAGCACTAGTAAGGGGTCTAAAAAGAACTTTTTTGTGCAGACGTTGGACATGGACCGGAAGCTGGTCAATCGGCTAAAGCCTCGCGTGACATTGGCCAAGAAGATTGCCGACTCGGGGCTCGCGAAGGAAAAGGGGAGCAAGGAAGACGAGTGGATGCGAAACGCGGCGGAGGAGTTTGGTGTCGAGTACGACAGCGATGAGATGCGGCAGGCGGGAAAGTGGGGAGGACGCGGAGGGGGTCGAAAGGAAAAGCAGGACCAGGCGAGAGCTATGACTAAGGCCGAGCTGGGCGCCTTGCGGGCTGAGCTGAGGGAGCTCCTCTCAAAACGAATCAATGCTGGTGTTAGCGAGAAGTACATCGCCACAGGCATGGTGGACATGGACGAGCTGCTGCGAGGTGCGAAGAGCGAGTTCTTGGGCAAGGTCGAAGGCCTCGATATTGAAACCTTGTAGCCTGCCTGCCTACCTTAACTAGGTATATTCTCGGCCATTTTCGGATATCTTATATGAATATTTTTACTACCGAAATGATCCTTTTTGCCACTCGTGGTTTTTGTTAAATATCATGCATTAATGCTGGATTGACAAGGGAGTAATCGATTACTACTAGATTAGGTATGGGGTTGGTATTGCTGTTATATTGATGATGTTCTTCTTCTTATTCAGGTTGAACGAGGTATAGCTAACTACTTATAGGGAAACTGGGTTTGCCCCGATTGTCTTGTTGCCTAAGCAATTAGTTGTCGCGATTCCCAGTTGCTTTACAGCCTTATCGCCTCATCGTGCGATCCTCACGAACCATGACACAATATCTTGTTTGGAAAAGTGACCCCGGCACCTGTGCTTTGGCCTTTGCCGAGTTGTATAGACTTTCAAACGACGTCACTGTCTAAACCCAGATAGATCACGACCAGTGACGCCAGGACTGAACAAGGACGATTACTCGAATAATCTAGCTAGTACCAGTAGCAGAGACCATAGACCTTTCTTGGATTACACGAGAATGTAACCTTAGAAGTGACGGCTTGATAGGGCACACAAACGCTGCTACTTAACGTTCAAGCCATTGCATCATGTCGCCTCTTTGGTACCTACGATAGAGTTGTAGTTGCTGAACGTCCTTGCATACCAAAAGAGATCTTATTGTTATAGATCTACCTGCCTAGGTACTATAGGTAGGTTCAGCAATCAACCAATATTCGACCTGAAAACGACCAAATTGTAGGTAGACTAACACGGTTGGCTATAACACATAAAACACCATAGAACTGCCTAAGCGTATTTATTTATGTTGCTTTTCATGAGGTATATTTACCCCAAGACTAATGTTTACCCCTGAATCCAGTACCCAAGCATCCAGATACAAGTTGCCCACTAAACTAACCATCGATCCTATTGATTTTCCATGTACAACACGAAAGGACATGTCGAGGCAGATATACAACAAGGTACCTACCAGGTAAGAATAAACATTGGAACTCAAGGAATGAGCACTCACTCGTCAGTCTGTCTATGAGCTCGGAGCTCGAGAGTTGGTATCAACTCTATGTCATTATCCGGAACTTTGATCAGCTACTCTCATGCAATGCGCATGATAATAGTTTCATTTTTTCCCTGATATATCGTCCTTGTGGGCAGATGTGACGGCAAGTTCAACTTTAACTACCTAGAGTAAGTACTCGATGTCACCCAAATTCGAATGCCTCCTGTAATACCTATATCCATAACGTAGCATCCTAACGTTTTGATGTTTCCAAATCAAACCTTGTACAGTATGCCTAAGGTTTAGAGACCCTGTAGCTGTGACGAATGATTTCGTGTATCTCTGTATCTTGTGACCAAATTAATAGTATTCGGACTGGGGAGGAAAACTTTAAATAGGCCGAAAGCTTTGGTCTCGGGATCTTCAACTGCGATCAACCTCCTGGTGGTGTTTGAGGACTATACAGTAGACCTCTGTAAATACAGCTCTGTCCGACTAAATTCGTAGGTACCCTAGGAGTCTTACCTCCGGTATAAACTCTATCGGGTCGAGTTGCTCATGTGCCCTCTCTCACAGACTATCCGAGCCACCACTACCTCCTATGATTGGGTCCAGCTCAAGGAATGCGCGAACTGAATGCCAGAAACCTAATACCTACCCTACCAAGTCTGTTCTCAACTTATTTCTCGGACTTTGAATTCCGGGGAGACCCAAGAGGGCGACTAGACACAGCTTGTCAAGTATTAATAGTTATCGAATTCCCTCCATTCTTCACCTTTTCACATTCCAAACTCCTCATCCCTATTCAATCTATGACTTTACGAGATCAAGAACCTCGAAACTTTCAGGGATTCTTATATTCAACAATCAAATTCCACAAATACAGAAATGAACCATAGCGGTAATACTCAACCCACAATGGTTCATCTAGGAGGGCAATTAAGCCCGTCACCTATAACCCTCCGAGAAATTGCAGCGGAATCTAGAGGGACGAGACACCCTCAAGACCGCGCCACTTCGGATCCTGAAATTGTTGTCACTCGACCTGACAACGATGGTGGGAGCCTACATAGCAGACGGAGGCATGCCAGCGATAGGCAACAGGATCACCAACCGCCAGAGGAAGAAAATCGAATCCTGATCAGGCCTTCTGACTGTGGTGACCAGTTAGGTTTCAAATGGCCGGTTCAGAAGAAGTGGTATTGCCTCTGGGTAATATTCTTCGTACAGGTGTCGATGAACCTTAACACGACCCTGTATTCCAACGGTATCGCTGGCATATCCCGTGAGTTCGAGACTACTCCGTACTCTGTACGCTGGGGTGGTGCCTCCACATTCCTCATTGCGTACGCGTTCGGATGCGAGCTATGGGCACCTTGGTCGGAGGAATATGGACGCAGACCTGTTCTGCAACTATCGCTAGGTCTTGTGAACTGCTTCGCAATCGTGGTTTTAGCAACACAAGGATGGGTAGGACATGTCCTTGGTCGCACCTTGGGCGGACTTTCCAGCGCTGGGGGCAGCGTGACACTTGCGGTAATCTCGGACATATTCGAACCAGATGATCCTTTGGTTCAGACCGCTACGTCCTTCATAGTTCTCTCCTCTGTTGGGGGCTCTATTATCGGCCCCATCGTCGGCGGTTTCCTTGAGCAGAACCTGTCTTGGAAGTGGTGTATTGGGATCCAACTTATCGTTGGAGCGTTGGTGCAGCTTATTCACCTACTCGTCGTGCCCGAAACTAGGGTTACCATAATCATGGACAACGTTGCTAAAGAATACCGGAAATCCGGTAGCAACCGCCATATTTACGGACCGAACGAGATAAGCGGCAGGAAACGCATAACCACGCGCGAGTTGGGACAGATCTGGATGCGGCCCTTTAGGATGTTCCTCACGGAGCCCATAGTGCTCGTCTTCTCTCTGCTGTCAGGTTTTTCCGATGCCATCATTTTCAGTAAGTCTTTTCAGTATTGGTCGATTCATAGATACCACGTCCATTTTCCTAGTCGCATTTAGCTTGCACATATCGTTTCCCTTGTCTCGCGAGGAAATTGGCAGCCAATGCCTACCTAGCGCATCTTATCAAAATTATGTCCTTACTTAGGTATATATGCCTACACAAAACCACGAGCACTAACTCTTCATTCTTCACAGTGATGGTCCAATCCTTCAGCTTCGTGTACTGGCAATGGGGTTTCAGTACTATCCAGACCGGCCTAAGTTTCGCCCCTATTGGCATTGGCTACCTGATCGGATTTGGGATGTTCATACCGTTTAATCGCCGCAACGTAAATCTACGTTCAAAACACCCGGGAAGTGAGTACGCTGAATATGAGTCTCGGCTCTTGCCTCTACTCTGGACGGCGCCCTTGCTTCCAATCGGTCTCTTGGTGTTCGCTTTTACAGCGGCTTATTTTACGACCCCTATCCACTGGTTTCCGAGTATGATCGGTAGCCTTCTGATCGGTGTAGCCAATTTTTGCATCTATATGGCGACCATAGATTATGTTCTGAGAGCCTATGGTCCCTATGCTGCATCAGCTACTGGCGGTAATGGTTGGGCGCGAGATTTCCTTGCTGGTATACTCACGCCTTATGCAATCCCAATGGTTAGTACCTTCGAGGATGCTAATAACAGAAGATCTCAAGCTTTACTAACATTCTTATAGTATGTACATCGTTTTCGCCTCACTCGCTACCCTTGTCCCTATACCCCCTTCGTCCCCCTCCTTGTACTACCTCCAATGTATCCGTCGTTAGAAATATCTTGAACGTCACAATTTACGCTATACAGGTACGAAAAACTATCCGTATTCATGGCTACAATAGTTCTCTTCGCCATAGGAACCTTCCTCTGCGGCGCCGTGTTCTTCGTATACAAATGCGGTCCCTATCTACGGCGGCATTCAAAATTCGCACAGACACTTGCCCAAGCCGAGGCCGACCAGGCTGTTCCTGGAGCTGGCGAGGTCGGTAATGACAACCAAAACGGAGACCTGCCTAACGTGGACCGTATGGTAAACTTCCTACCATCCGAGAGCCTTGCCGGAAGCCGTTCCAACTTGCACCTACCCCTGGCTTCCAACGCGAATACACCTGCCACGACCCCACGGTCTAGTACGCAAATTGAGCGCCCGCCAAATACGCGGCATCAATCGTACCAGACCCAACGAGTCCGTTTGAGCCAAGAAATCACCCCGATCCCTGAGGAGCCGGTGCGGCCGACCACTAGTTCGAGCCGCACTTGCACCTGCAGCAGCGGGGGGAAGACACTCGTGGGGACGTGCAGTCGCTGTAAGACAAGCGAAGGCGCCAGGACCGGGGAAAACTCCGCACCCACGTCTCTGAGAGAGGTTGAGAATGCTCAACTACAGAGCGGTGTTGAGTTGGATGAGGACGTCGTTGCCGACCAGTCTGTTGTTCGGAATACCGATGCGAATGCGCCAGAGAGGTTCGACGAGAAGGGACATCATCATCGTTGCAGCGTGATGTGAAGGATACCGGGGTTCAAGATCTCGCAGGAAGTTTATGTACGGATTGGATATAACCCTTATTGAAATGATGATAGCTATTATAGTCGATGAAATCAGATGGACATTACTTTGGGACATTTTCTCTTCCATTGCATCCCCCTGGAAACCCCCAATTATTAAAAAATTACGATGGACAGACTGAACGAAAGGATCAGGAGGTGGAAATAGCCTTGAGATATCATTGCGCAACATCAGACACACCATGGTTAGAATTAATTCCCTCACTGCAGCATGACTTGAACAACGCAAAGTCATCAGTTACTGGAAGGTCCCCGAACGAGATAGTTATAGGCTTCAAACCGTTAAAGGTTCACCAGTAATTATGGGAGGGGAGTGCGCTCTATAAAAGGTAGCTACAATTCTGGATAGCGCCGTACGCCACTGCATTGCCTGGAATTGAGGCGCTCAATCCTGTACGGGGCTAATAACTGTCTCTCGAATGCCTGCTATAAATACAGGGATCATAGCGCTATGAAGAGCTGTAAATAGCGTTCTATATAACAATGAACCACCTGGGCTATAATCATTTACCTATCCAATTATAATTCTGGGAAGTTTTCATTTTCAACACGGCACCCACATGGGGGCAACCAAGGAACCTTGGAACGGGCTTCAAAATTTTAGGTGCGCGCTAGAGAGCCCAGTACTTACAATGCCTGTGGCTATGCCTCACCACACCAAAACAGCCCTAACTTTCAACAGCCATAACTTCTCATATACTGAGCTAAATATCATCGCATACATATCATTTAGAACGGCTTTTAATGGCTATTCAACGGTACACGTTTCATATCGTGTATCTCCCTTTTGACCATTGAATAAGGTGTCAAAAGGAATACATCCAAAACGGCCAAATTGCTGAGCCCAAGGGGATTAGGTGATCCTGCCACACCTTATTTCAACATAAGGAGCTCTAAAGCGCCCTGGAGCCACAAGTAATAAGTATAATAAGTTACAGCGCCCGTATGCTCCTGGGCTATACACCTTACTTTTTAGGAGCCTTTCCAACACCCTTCTAATAGATGTAAGATAATACGATGGGTATCATTCAATTACGCTTAAACTAATCTCCCAAGCAATTGAAACCCAATTTAATTTGATGCATCATTGAGTGTGATGTGGTGGGTTGAAGTTAAATCGTCGTAGTGGTCGTTTTTGGTGATGGTGCGGTTACAGGGAATTAGGAGCGAGCATCGTAAGTACTTGAGTTTTGGTGCGATTTGGTTATGGGAAGAGGTACCGCAAATGCGCGCTAAAGAAATGTGGCTAATACTGCAGATTTGGTGTTGCTCTTTATTAAATAGGGGGTGATTGTTAGTAAGCTAATCTGTTGACGACTGGTGTTTACCTGGGGAAAGAGATGCTGCAAGCTGAGGCATGATGGACAAAGGAAAGGTACTGCATGTACCTAGGTATTCCACGATCTATATATCTAGTGCAGTTAGATATCCTAGCGCTATAACGTCGTTCCTCCGTACCTAACCTAGGCATCTCAAGGTCTGCATCGTGGCAGTGATGGTAGAACTATATCACGATCTACAATGGCAGCATCACGGTGCGACGACATGAGGATAACAAAAGTATTGGGGGTTCCGTTTACCTCCGATATGTCTCCGGCTTACTGATTTATATGCTAACTAGCATAACAAGTCTTGGTCCGCTTATATCCTATTTTATCGGTAATGTCTTATGGGCAGGGGAGGTTTTGGCGCAAAAAGGGGTCAAAATTGGCTTGTCTTTTGCAGAAATATGTTTTCTCTTTGATAGGCTATGTACAGGTTTGAGCAACTAAAATATATACAGTCAAGTGAATTGAATAAAAAAGACGTCCCTGGTTTATCATCGTTCATTTACAACCTCCGAAAATCATAATAAGCACGAAGCGAATGTTGGGTCTAGCTCTCAATTGGAGCGAAAGAGAAGGTGAGAAAGGAATTGACGGTCCTCTAAGACGGAGCGCCGGCCCCCGATCCAAATGACCGCCGCAAGGTCCGAGCTCAGATCGAACCAAACCTACTGGAGGTTGTTCTTGATATTGTCGTACTGGCTGTTGGGGTAGCTCAGGAGATTCTCGGTCGAGTCGAGCGAGCCCGAGCCGCCCTGGGCGTTGAACGCGGCTGCGATCAGACTGCCGGAGTCCGTGCGATCCCCCGACGCCTCCCAGAACATGGAACCGCCTAGACCCTTGTCCTGCGCATACTTGATCTTCTTGTTGACCATGTCGACGTTGTCGTAGCTGATCAGCTCCTTGGCAGAGCCGTCGTAGCTGTAGGTAGCGCCGGCGACGTCGTCGTACGTCTCTGTCGCACCGGCTTTAGGGAGCACCTTGTAATCCCAGACTCCGTTTTCCCACGAGCCCGATCCAACCCCTGTGTAGGCCTGTCCGATGCCCTCTGTGGCTTCGAAAGCACGCCCGTACAGAGGAAGCCCGAGCGAGATGGAGGCGCTAGGGACTCCGCCGGCGAGGTAAGCAGTGATGGCGGCGTCGGTTGAGTAAGGAGTGGTCGTAGGGGCGTTAGAGTTAGGGTAAAGGTTCGCTTGGTGACCAGAAGTTGTGTCCCAGGAGCCGGCATAGTCGTAAGCCATCAAATTGAAGGTGTCGAGGACAGCTGCCATATCGCTCAAGTGAAGCTTGTTGAAGTTTGTAGGGCCAGCGGGTACGGCAGCAGTCAGTAAGAAGTGGTAGTTGTTAGCATACTGCGCGGAGTAGGCGTCGAGCTCGCTTCGGATCTCCTTGAGGAGAGCTACCATGTTACTAGCCTCGGTATCATCGGCTGGATACTCCCAATCTACGTCAATGCCGTCGAAACCCCAGTCTTTGACTAAAGCGATCGCCGTTGATGCGAACGTCTTTCTTGTCGCGTCGGTGCTAGCGGCGCCAGCAAAATTGCTTGAATAAGTCCACCCACCTAATGAACGTTAGCCATATTAATGACGGAGCAGATAAAACTCTGGTAAATCTACTTACCGATAGATAGTAGAACCTTAAGATGGCGGTTCGCCTGCTTTAGCATGTAAAGTTGCTTGACACAGCCGTAGGCATTAGTGCCAACATCGTTCCAAGCTGAAGTTGGTGTTGTCAGCCAGACGTTTCTGAGTCGCCAGATCGATGAATCTCTTACAGTCGCCATCATAATGTTTCTCCAGGTCGGCGTACGAGTCTGACGTGTACACTGTACCATCAGTTCTGAGGTTGGCGAATGAGTAGAGAACTCGGCTGATCTGGGAAGTCGGAAGCTGTGCTGGCTGGTAATTTCTTCCATAGATACCCCTAGTAGTCATATTAGCGACACTTGCTCATAAAAGTGCGAGCAAACAGATGTCTAACCAGTTTGTGAAATAGACCGTGTTCTGGAAGGTAGAAGCCCGCTTCTCAACTTGGGTGATTGGGCTAGCCAGCCCAAGTGATGCTAGAAGCAAAGTAGTAAAAAAACCTTTAGCAGATACCATGTTGATAGATGTTCAGAGTGATGACTAGAGTAGTCTAAAGGAATGAAACTCTGGACTGGATGAAGGAAGACTGGCTTATCTGGAGAAAATCTGAACGACAGATGAGACGACAGTGTATTTATAGTCCCGACTGGCCTAGGGGACACACGATTGCGGTACACTACAATCACAACCGCGTGTCTCTCATGTGGTACAAGGAGGTGACTATAGATGCTGTACGCCGAGCAGTGGGCTGTTGGATTCGGAATAAAAGAGTTACTCGCAATATGCGGTTCATCGCGGCTCTTCCAACCAGGGGCGGCAACGTTGCTACTATCAACCCAGACATGCTCTCGAGTTGGTGCATCTCATCACATCCCCCTACCTTAGCATCTTCGTTAGGGTAGCTTCCCGCCATGAGAATATTGGCGAAGCTCATGGGAGCTTCGTGGGAAGGGTAAGGCGTATTGCAGCTCGGAAGCCCTCGTGCTCTCCCTCCCTATTCCGTACGTGGAAGGTGGACGTTGGAATGTGTCTTACCTATCAAGGCTCTGGTAGTCTCGGTAATGAGGGTTGCCTTTGTCCAGGGGAAAGCTGTTGGCGAGAGCCAATTAAAGACTGGAGGAGTTGGGATTAGAACACCATCAGCTACTCTTCGGATGAGATTAGCACAAGGATGAAGAGCTTATCACAGGGTTGTATGGACCCATCACCCTCTCACTCATACCCCACTATCACTTGACCAACATAGATCTTGGGACGATTGTCATATATCGCAAACAAGGAAGCTATGGTGTATATTTCAAGAAGCTGATTTAAAATAGGAGATCAAATGATTCAGGATTGCAAGGAAGCCAACGCACGTAAGGGTAATGTGGCAGAGATTGTGTGAGACATACAGAGGACTTGTCTTAGCATCACATAGGTAAGATGGGGGATAATTACCTAGAGCTGGCTCGCCAACCCCACTAGAAAATCGTCAAGCTTGGGTTGTCTTTCCGGTCTCCTGTCGGTTCTCTGGTGTGGAGAGATAAGGTATTTCCTCATCGAGACTATTCTCCCAGCACAGCACGTCCAAGAATCCAATCCTTGTCCCCTCGATGCTCGTGGCACCGAGGTCAGGTTCACGATGGGATTTTGAGCTGACCAATCTGGTTGGCCGGCTCCACCCCCAGCCAGATTTTTGGTTGCATCGAGAGTACCAACCATACTTGCAACGTTACTGGGCCAAGAAATAATTTGGTGATTTTTCGATGCGTCCAAGTATACGCGATGCCATCGTCTTGGATGGGATAAGTCGTCGCGCGAGAAGATAGCCTGTGCGTGCCCTACCCGGCTCCTATCCGATAAAGTTGAAGAAGGCTGGGATTAAGGGACGAATATCCGATGCTGATGGCGCTCCAGTAGTTGCATTCCACGGTGCAACGGAGTAACAATAGTATTTACAGCCAGAGACAATCGACCGTGATAGTGAAAGTATCTAGATTATTGATTGGGTATAAAGGTGTCCAAGATATAATTGGTATGCAGGATCTCCAAAGCGCGCGTGATGCTTGCCTTTGGCCCTACATAGAGCATCCATCGACGCATCGAGACCATCGGCCCGAACCTCAGAGGCGCTACTCAGAAACCACCACCTACTAATTCATCAACCAAGTGCGGAACCTGGGTTGGTGCATTGCTAAATTCGACATCAGCTTCATCAATACAAACACCGTAGCTTTTGATTGGCACCTGGAAGTTTGTCGGGACATATTGACTACCTGCCAGGTAGGTGCATTGCAGTTCCATTGCTGTATTACATCAGCATGCGGCGCCAAGAACCGGCTGAACTGGAACGAAATCCCGAATCGACCGACTAGATCCGAATCATCAGATTAGTGAAACCTAACACTCGTCGGTGATCTGCAAAGAAGCAGCGAAAAAAATCGAGGCTATGAGGCTCTTCGCCGATCGACAGGTTAGACAAAGAGTGCATACATGGGTTCGAAGCAGGGTGCCTGACATGATGCTGAACCTTGACATCTTCGAGTGGTACTCGAATGATCCCATGGATGACGGCAGCATCCTAACAGCATGCTTATTTCTAAGACAGGCAGTTGGTAACTGAGAATACATCGGCCAGGCAGGCCGAGGAGTATTAGAATCAAAAAAATTAACCCAAGTAGGTGGGAAAATCAATGTAAATGGGGCTGTTGGGGTTGTTAACGGGCAGCCTGATTTAGTGCCAGATCTTACTTTAGATCGGTGAGGTTATTACCTGATCCAGGGGTCCATTTAGGGAAGATTTGGCCAACCGCCAATGTGCCACTACCCCCTGGTTATTCCTAGCTGTCCTACCTGAGAACTTTGCGTTCCCCTGACCCACGCACGCAGCCCTACAGATTCTTAAAGTCTTCAGCTGTACCAAATCCCTTATAAGGTTAAGTTTACTTAATTATGGTTAGGTACAGTTAAGTTCCAGTCCTTCGCGCTACTTCCATACAACCCGTAAAATCTATCCCGATATGCCTCCTGTTGGACATAGAAATATTTAGGGGGAGGCCTAAATTTGGTACTCGCACCTATCCACCACGCTGGTGTCAACGTACCACGTCCGTCGTCCAACGTCGTCCAACGTCGTCTAACATCATCTTAGATCTCAGATCACAGCATACCCAAGGTATACACAGCATATGATCAAAGACTCCTTACCGCAATTCTAGAAATAAAGCCGCATTCATCTTGCCACCAAATTGCCAAGCGTTGCACGTGGCCAATGTCGGTGGACAAGGTCCATCGAGTTAACGTATGTATTGCAATACCATAATTCGTGGAGGGGGTGGAACAGGGTGCTGTAGCGACAGCGGTGTTAACGATAACGTTACGATGTGGTTTGGTATAATATATGAAGATTGATTCTAAGTCTAAGTTCACACTCAGTAAAGAGTGTGTTGCATTTGCTAATATAGCAAATGCGTACATGATGACTAAGCAGATTGTTACGTAGTCTGCTTCCCCGAATACCCTAATACCAACAGCCAACTTTGCAGTCTTTGGTACCTTACATGACCCCTAAAAAAGGCCATCTTTCGTTGAAACTGGAAGTTCGTAATGCTCCCATATTATTGTACCTGCTTAGCCGGGTTTTTTAATCAAGATTTAAAGCAATGCTCGTACTATGAGCTTCCTGCATTATCCTTGATTGACTTCAACCTTTTCCAACGACTCCTTCAAATGACCCTCAACGTATGTCACGTTCGGTATCGCCTTCTCCGGTGTAACCTAGCAAAGCTCATTCAGTACTGCAATGTAATTATAGGTTATTTCGACTTGCATCCATGTTTTACGCAAGAATAATACCGTAATCGTCATATACCCTAATAATTACATTAATAAGCATTTTCGCCAATGAGTTATTGCGATATATTATTTACAAGGACCTTTTGTAAAGTAGAAATACTGCATCGCGGAATACGTGGACTCATTATTTATCATACGTTTCTCCTTGTGAATTATTAAGACTTTGATAGGCGACTTTAAAAATTATCTAGGTTACCTAGTGTTACTTTAGCACTTTATAAGTAAGCTGACCACTTCGCCTTTGGTGATGAATTCAAGACACCAAAGCTCGATAATAATACCACTGTAAGTGAAATATCAAGATATTACCTCGGGAACTATTGCACTTCTTATAGTTCAGACATAGCTGTATGAGAATGGAAACGGAGTATAACCAAGCATGAAAGCAAGTAATATTTCGGACTTGAGATCATGAATGCATGGGTGTCTCCATCCCTAGATACCTAAGTACTTGAAGGGGAGTTTTGAAAACCCCCCCTAAACCTGACCCTTCTTTCCCTTCCCACACTCACATCACAAGTTACCGGGTGTTTTCTGGTAAGTGGGGTCTCCTTAGGCTCAAGGTTCAACCTAGGAATAGAGGTCGCGGGGTCATAGGGCCGCAGGGTCAGGGATGGATCACTATTAAGCTTCTGGTTGATTTAACCTCGTTGGGGTTGGGAAATTCGAAAGCGATCTTATGTCGATCTTAGTTCGCCTTCTTCCTTTTTCGTTCTTCCTAATTGCTGTATGTGAATCAGTACGGCGGCTGCAGCTTTTTAGCTTCTTTCGCTATCACTCTTGCCTACTTAGGTATACGATGAGATCCGTAACGAAATTGACGCTTGTTCTGAATAGACTCAGCTGGCCTCATCTTATTCTTATTAGCTTAGTCTTCAAACAGTAGTCTAGGCCCAAGTCACTTTGTCAAGGCCTTTGGGAGAGGAAAGAAACAGGGAGAAAACGAAAAGAGAAAAAGGGGTAAGTATTCTGAACTTCGTCTCATAGTACCTAACTAAACCCAATGCTACGAGATCGATATAATATAAGCTATGGAGGATAGCAGATTCTCAGCAAGGTTTCAAAGGTTAAAACTAAGGATGAATAGTTTCAATGAAAGTGGTTTCAAACCCCAAATAATAGTAATTCATTAGAATAGAAGACTACATTCTCTGCTGTTTGTGATCGCAGCATGCCCCCATATATAGATATTTCATTCAAGTAAAGCAGGAGAAGGCTGCAGTCGCCAGGAGCATGACTATACAGCATGAAGTCAGCCGCATCGGTACCACGACACCGTCAGCGTTCTCCACCAATGCTGAAATCGTTTCCCTTTTCGGAAGTGTAAGGCGGTATACAGATCACATACCCCCTATCGCTGCCGTGTAATTGACCAGCCCCATCTAGACTCCGAGGTAAGATCTCAAGCATGATTTCAGGCTCTAATTAACACGACAATCTTACTGTTCAACTAATGTAGCCATTCGCTCCATTAGGAGCAAGAATGTGTCGAAGTTTTCAGCCATATCGGCAACCCGTATTGCCAGGGTTGTTGCCCAATGTTCCAAATTCGAGGTCAAGAATGAGTATATAAAGGACGTGCATTCTCTCGTTGTAACAATTTGGAAACACACCAGATTCATACGGCTGCCGCATATCAACATCCCTTTAAGACTTTTCTCGAGCGTCTTAATCCATAGACATTCACATTCACTCCTTTTGACCAATTTTTAAGATAGATATCTATACTATTCACTCACTAAAGATTCACAATGGTTGCCGTTTCGAAATCCGTCCTCATCATGCTTGGCGCATCCGCCGTCCATGCTGCCGTAAGTAGTAAATCAGAAAATCCATCATATCAGTACGACATAGCCATGAAACTAATGCAACCCCTTTCCAAGACCACCTGCCCCTCCGGCCAGCAGCTCATCGCAAACAACAAGTGCTGTCCCGGGTTTGCGATCGTCAGCGGTGACAACGATACGGCCTGCTGCGTTGTTGACTCGAGCGACAGCAACTGCAAAGGCATCGGTCTCTGCGGCAACGGTTCGGTCAGCTCTTGCAAGGCCAAGGTCGAAACCACCGACCCTGACTACGACCAGAAGGTCCAGGACGCACTTTCCGGTACAGCAACTTCCCAGACTGGCTCGTCGTCGTCTTCGGCTGCTGGCTCTACCCTTACTTCCACCGCCTCCTCGGCTTCAAGCACTGCAAGCTCTGACTCTGGTTCAGGCTCCGGTTCTTCTTCCTCGACCAAATCTTCGAGCACGCCTTCCGAGACAGCTGCCACAGGCGCTGGAGTGTCTGCTGAGGCCAACAAGGCAATTATCGGCCTGGTAGTTGCCCTGGCTGCGGTCCCAGCTGCTTTCTACGCCCTTTAGGCATCTTGAGAGTGAGCAGCGCCAAGGCGGGGTCAAGATATATCATGTACTATTAATTCAATTTTCTCATTAAACGCTGCTCCATCAGCAGATTTTACATTCTTAGATATTTTTAGGGAGAAGGTAGAATACTATATTCAAGGCCTTCTGCATATTCGTTATGGTTGCTATTCATAATGACGACCGAAATACATATCAATGGAAAAGAGTTTCCTTGGAAGAACTTGAAAAATTATCAGATTGGCTGTAGAATCCGGCCTCATCATAATTATTGTTGTTGTCCCCTATTCATCACCTTTCGCCGCGAGTTGCAGAGATGCGGCAAAACCCCCGCGGCCTGTCATAGCCTTGGCTGCATTAAGTACAATATTCTCTACCTCCCTTCTATCTTTAGGAAGCCTCCCTCTATATTCACCCACTTGGACAATGATGTCCATCAAGTACTCTTTCTCTATTTCGTCTCCTGCTTCGTATGACAGGAATATTTGAGAGGTTGATAATATAGAAGGGATCATCCCAAGGCCTCGAATAAACGGGATACACTTCCAAGTTTGCTTGCAGATGTCTCTGTGTTCTATATCTAGAATGGTGTCCTGTTCCCCTAGCAAAGCCGTTACTTGATAGTGTATTCGATTTAGGGCAGTATATATCATCGTATATGACATAACAAACGACATCATATCTAGACTCTCAAAGTGGAACTTCGCACCAACAGGGGACTTAGGGTCTGGCTGCTCAAGCATACGACCTGTGCTGAGAGCCTGGGCAATAATAGATTCGCCCAGAGTTTTAACTGCTGCTTCCATGTTCGCAACTCGATCTCGAAAGCCTACCGCTTGTGTTTGTTGTGAGAAGTGATCAGGGTCGCCACAAATGCGTCGAAACTCGTGAATTAAGTCAGGCCAAAATCCATAATAATAACCTATGCGGTAACAATTTAGTCGTTCATTTGAGGCGGACTTTTCCAATGCTGACTTTGCTCCTTGAATAACTTCCTTCCATGGAGATTTAAGATAGAAGTTCTCACCACCCTCAACGAGACAATGGGATATCTTAACTGATTAGCTGGGCTGCAAGAAGACAAGAGAACATACGTACCAAAGATGCGTGATTCTCAAGTGCTAAATGCATGTCTAGGTCATCTTGGGGGTTTGGAGGTCCTCGCTTAATCATGAGACCCATGATTCCGAAGGAGTGGCGCGTCCGATGGTAGGGACGGTGAGTGTCGAACATAATCTCGAGCCGTTCTAGGATAGTCGCCGCGGCAAGCGTCTCACATTTAAGCTTAGTTTGGTCGTCGATGAGAGAGCGTTGTAGGCTTCTCAATGCTTTGCCATAAAGATTGGGGTCGACCATCTGGTCTGGCGGTATGTTTCGCCGAGAGTTGGCCCAGGTAGAGCACATAAGGGATACGCTATCCCTCAATGCAATGCTTTCGCTTAAACGGGAGGGGATATGTTTGATATCGCCGAAAGAAATTAACATGTCCCAAGCAGCTCCCTCGTGGCCAAGGTATCCGACTAGACGAGCACCTACACGGTCGGCCACAGTCGTCAGGTTCTTCCGAGGTTTATCGGGGGACAGACGAAAGTGGCCGAACGAAGCGCCACCCGGCAGTCCTCGGTGACGGATGCTCTTTAGGTGGCTTTCAGGGGTTTCCGGTGTCGAAATCCGGAGCACAACATCCCCATTCGAGCCATCAGTGGTCGAGGTGTGGTGGCCATTATGGATAAACTTGGTCAAATTCGGAGGACCAGAACAAGGAGCCTTAGCTCGTAGGCAAGGAGTACAAGTCGGCCAGTTCTCGTCGCACTAGGATATCATATTGAGCATTTCTACGGTTACTCAGAGGTCTCGTCTCACCTTGACTTTGATGCGCTTGCAGCGCTGGCACCGTTTAGTTCTGGCCACGCCTACCATGTTTGGCGCGCATGAAAAATCGATGTTCAATTTTGTGTACGAAAAGGGTTGCACGATGCGGTCTACAGATCAGAACAAAATTTTATGTCGATAGGCTGAGCTGAGTCACATTCAGACTGTAGAAAGGGAGGGGATCGCACGAACACACTCGATTTGGTAATGACGATGCTGTTTTCGTTGAAAGATCTCCATTTTTAGCTGCATTTTATGCCAGAATCGGTTCGAAATGCGCCTTGGCGTAAGCGTACATAATAGTCATTCGCTCGGCTACCTAGGTACCATCTCAGTGATTGGGTTGTTACACTGTTGTTGTGTAGGACAGGATCTCTAGATTATCGGGGTATTTTTCGAAGGAAATATTTCGGTCAGTATCCACAGCATCGGGTCAGACATTACCATAAGGCTACCCGGGAAAAGGCCTCCATACTCGCTGAGTCAGGTTACTGCTCTTACCTAGGAGGGAAGAAAGAAAGCCTTCTGCCAACTCATGGTAAGTCAGCACTTCCATTCAAGGATTACCCCTTTTGTCATTGCCCTACCCTAACCCACGTAGGTCGTCCAATAGTACTAGCTATGATGGAAAGCTCATGTACCTACCTAGGTAGATAATGACGTGGTTTGTCCTCCCCCCTGGATGCGCGACATGAGACATTGCGTCGACCCTACAACCCGAGTTGACCGGCATCAAGGTGCGCAGTGCACCAATCTATCAGCATACCTTTATTGGTATAACCGCATATGATTTGATATGTACTTAATAAAATATATACTTAGGTACCTAGGTAGGTAGGTTGTACAGTCGTATTTTAGAAGGTTGTCTATGCGTTTGAATGCATTGACTTCTGAAGAAGTTTACTCAGTAGCTTATGGTATATAAAACATCCAACGAACTCAGTTATGGTATAGACTATTGTGTTTTCCGTGCTATAATACATGGAATATATGGGGAAGCCGATTTGAGAAAGGGGGCCAACTTACTGGTTTGCTCATACTAAAGTTCGTTCGACTTCCAACATTTCAAGGTTCTATGGAACATCAATCTCTCACATTCTATACCTGTAAATGCGACCTCTTCTTCACGATCCGTGTCTTTTTTTAAGCTTACTTGGGAATTGGAGGTGAAATACTTACCGTGCTATATATTGCTTACCTGGCCGGCAATCGTGCCATTGCTTCATGCCGTTACTAACTCAAATGTACCTAGGTAAGCATGATGGCTCAATCATAGAGTCAACCTTCGCAATGAATTGCGAATCTCGCCACCTGACATAGAAGGTATGAAAAAGCCCGCGAAAGTGCACTTGGGAAAAGATATCGTGGATGAAGAATCGCTAGAAATATCCAGCAGATCTTGTCGTCAACGTGGATGGCGTACATGTAGGCCTATGCATTCTCTGCATGCCAACCAGAGACTTAGAAGTTTACTTCATGGTTGTCAATCAGCGAAAAAAAAAAGCACTTAGCCCCAGAAAAGCATTCCACTTCGTTTTACGGATCTGTAGACGTAAATGAGGTCAATAGTGTAATGACCCGCAGTGCATCAAACCTTCACCCGGAACATGCATAGCTTATATGGAACCGGAAGGACGGTCTGCTGGATTCTCGTCGTGCAGGATTGAAAACCCAATCAGATATCATCTCGAAGCCCAAGGTCGAAGATTTCAGTGGAATATAGGCTTAGGGCAGTTCCAGAAATATCAGTTCTGCTGAAGTCTGGTCATTAATAAAAACATCAAGTTGGACAAGTGTTGGCAGCTCCTAAAGTGCAACCTGGTTCAAAGTTGGGTTAAAAAGGTTGCCTAGTTGGAGAGACTGCATATCCCAAGATTCCTTCCGTGATATCGTATCTTATCACCAATCAGATTCTATAAGCGAGTAGTTTAGCGAGGCTTTTTAAGATCAGGATCAAGGTGGAAGTCTAGGTAGTAGGAAGTCATAGAAGATGTGTAATTCCTATCTCGGCGCACTTTTATTAGCTTCCTTGGCGACATACAAGCGCGCTTCTCTTAGGTAATTCGGACCATTCATCTCTTAACGGGTTATCCGATCGTAAAAACCATCAACGTGAAAACTGTTTAGTATGACACATGGAGGAATCGATATCGAAAAGTACCCTGGTCCGGGTAGTACCTAGTCGTTCAAAGAATGAATTAGTTGAAAAAAAGAAAAAAAAAAGAGAAAAAAGAAATGCTTGGTAGGTTGTGATGAACTTGTGGCTTTTTAAGGATTGTGTTCCAGTTAAATGAACTTTCCACTAGGTAACTTTATTATTAAAAGTATAATTCCGGATGCAGTGGCACTATTTGTGTATCTAAGCAGCTGCCAAAGATGCATCCATGTCCTTGTATTACCTATTATGAGGGTACCTGCATGGTGACATCGAGCAGTAAACCGAGCTTTAAGTGCCGACACCAATAGATTTCAATGCCGTTTAGTGCACAATAACGGTCTGTACGAGGTTACATAATGCCATGTGGCAGCCAATCAAGGACCAGGAATCTATAATTTAGGCACCTACCAAAAAATCTAGCTCTCCGAACCTTAAGATACGGATCTGTACGGCATTATTGTATGGTACCCAGGTACAATGTGATAGCTTGCCTTACCAAGTACTACCCGGTAGGGTTAGGTTAATACCTAGCAACGAGTTAGATAGTCCCACCGCAACACTTACGCGGCTTCCCGGCAGACCTTATGGAGCCCTACAAATCATAAAGCTGAGTGGAATCGCCCTGACTAGAACTGTAATGGTAGTGTCTACCTACCTGGTTCGCCAAGGACGGCAAAGCCTCATCATACCCACTACGTAATTGCGGCACAGCCCTTTTTTTAGGTTGTCCCAAAGTGACGGTCCCCGTGCACGAGTCTTTCTCCTTGCTGTTCCACTTTCTCTAACCCCAACTCTCCTTAGTTGGATACAACTTCTATGTACGTCGCAAAAACATTGTACAAAAAAACTGCAGCCTATTCAAGCTATGATATTATTATCTTAAACATTCCCGTATCCTCCGTTTGTCGATATCTTTCACCTCCCTCCAACCGAAACAAGAAATTCCGCGAACCCGAAGACTCGAGAAAGAAGCCAGAAGCAGTAAGCACGTCCTAATAATCTCACGCGTGCTCGCAGAATCCGGCAATCCGATACTAGCCTGCCTAGTCCAACCGCGTTTATTTCGTTTCAACAACAGTTAATTCCTCGATTGTATCACTACTACCTTCATCTCATACCTCATACGCATATTCGCAAATATTTTACGGTCCATTCATTATATATGGGAAAGAGAGGGCCAAGCCCTTTTTGTCGGTAGAGCAGGTGGCTACTGACCGCTCACGGGGACGAGAGGGCCAGTAATGGTTATGAGCATTTAACGAGGTTTTGCTACGACATTGTTACATATACAATACTAGGCTTGTCATCACCCCCGAACCCTGTCCAACATTCACACGTCAAGCGGGTGTCACGACTCATGGTTTGACTAGTCAAGGTGGAAATCAAGAGACAAAGCCCCAGCATACGGCGTGACGTAGCGTCTGCCTATTTAGCTTTGTCCCCCCACGTTGATTTAATGCTCTATCCTATTCAATGCCTAGCTCTACATCATCAGAGAAACGGATAGGTCTCCTAGACGACGATGAGGCCCAAGCCTCAGCGTCTGCTTCTACAGCCCTCCTCGGAGAGGATGCAGGCAAAGATATAGAGACCGGCCTAACCGAGGAATCATCCCGGTCTTCTCAGACCTGGGACAGCCGACTATTATCATGGTGCATATCCCGGCCGAGGACCCTACGACGGAAACTTAGGAGACACCCGACAACTCTTGCCATTGCCTTGCTCAAATACACTATTTGGCTTATATGTATACTGTTAATAGGGACACCGATTTTTGCTCCCTCTTACACACGCCTCCCTCAGCACTACCGAGACCTAGAGTCTAGATGCGAAGGGCCCCTTCGAACACCGGGATGCGCAAACCTCAATAATGAGAAGATTTTCATCAGCGTCTCCTTATATGATAAGGATGGTCAACTAGCAAACGGTTTCTGGGGTGAGAGTTTGTTGGAATTAATACACCTAATTGGACACGACAATGTTTTCCTGAGTATCTACGAGAACGACAGCGGGCCAGACGGTGCAGCCGCACTTGAAAGTCTAAGGCGACAGCTCAGGTGCAAAAATGCCATCGTCAACGATCCTCACGTGCCCCTAGAGGACTTCCCAGCAGTCCCACTTCCCGACGAAACCACTCGAGTGAAGCGTCTGGCTTACTTATCCGAAATGCGGAACCGGGCCTTACGACCGCTCGACCGCTTCGACTCCAGTATAGGGACAGTGCAATACGACAAGATATTATTCCTCAATGATGTTACTTTTCATGCAATTGAGGCAGCGCACCTACTTTTCAGTACCAACGTCGAATCAGATGGACGGACGCATTATTTGTCGGCATGCGCTGTCGATTTTTGGACGCCACTAAAGTTTTACGATCTATACGTCACTCGTGACTACGAAGGGTACTCTGCTGGGCTTGCCTTTTGGCCAATGTTCCTCAATGTTGGCGAAGGAGTATCGAGGGCAGCCATGGTTGGCCAGAAAGATGCTGTTCCAGTCCAGGCTTGCTGGAGCGGCATGGTGGCAATGCGGGCGAAATACGTGCAGAATCTAAATGAATCTTTACCGGACTCTCACTTTCAGGACATTAGCAACTACGTTATCGACCCCGCGAGGCCACACAACGTCACCGCTCCGGTCCGGTTTCGCTACGAACCAGAGGTCTTTTTCGAGGCTTGTGAATGCTGTCTATTCCATGCCGATGTAGCCCAGGTGGCAAGGAAAGCAGATGAAGAAGAATTAGGGGTATATATGAACCCCTATGTACGAGTTGCGTACACCGAAAAGACACTGTCTTGGTTACCCTGGGTTAAGAGGTGGGAACGTCTGTTCAGTATCCCACATACGATATTGTCTTACCTCTCATCATTACCAACGTATAACCCACATCGTACAGTCCAAGAGGGCGAAAGCTTCACAGAAGAGATTTGGGTTGGAGAGGGCAATACTGGCCATTGGCAATTAGTACAGCGAGAGGGTCGAAACGGGATGTTCTGTGGTGTCAGAGAAATGCAAGTTATAAAACTTGGTAAGTTGAATCGGCATATCTGATCATGGCATCAAATATTAACATGAGCTCCGCAGATGAACGCGAAGGAGACAAAAACTGGGAGAATATCAAGATACCTGCTGGCCAGGCAACACGATTTCCGACTGAACACGGAGAGGTGCAACGATCCGGCGAGAAATGGGATCCGATGGTGAGCTGGAGGGTGAGAGAGGAGGCCGAGAAAACACGCAAGAAACAACTCGCGTCTCTCTCATAGCCTCGTAGCACATACTAGCCAATAGATGGTGGCTACCTTCAGTGTCGGACGAGCTGCTTTATCCCCACTGTCACTGTTGCACCGGGACGAGCATCATTAAAAGATCAGATCAGGTTCAATCATCGGGTTACAGCTATTGTTTGCAAGACTTGGAGCACCGGCGCCGGAAGCGTCAGCTCTTCATTCATATTTTAGCACAGCATCACGGAGTCAAATACGTACTGCCATCCGTCTTGTCGGCTGCAATGGCAGATGGTCAGAATTCTCATAGTTAGCATTGATACCCGCACTCGCCACATTCTTAGGAATTAGAGGGCGAGTTGGCGTTCTTACGGAAACATAATATTGTGCGGCTCGCACAAAGCAGGGAAATGTTGATAAGTTGCATAGGAGCAGGGCATTACGGCGAGCCGAGTTCATTGGTCGATGTATTCTACATTCAGAATAAGACATCAGTTTTTAATGAGTAAAGCACACAGCTGGGTCCAGCTTTAAATATAATAACTACCACCCGTGGAAGGTGACTCCGCAGTCGTTGTGAGGGTCGATAGCACTCCATACGTCGTGGGATGAGTTCGAGGTTATGTTCTCAACGACCGTGGTGTCGAGGGCGATTAGCGAGAGAAGACAGGGCACTCAATGCTTAGGGTTTACTATGAAACTCACAAAGCAGGCTACAAATAACTAGAGACAAATTCATAAATACGTCTTGTAGTGTCCGCTTGTTAAACGAGGTAAGGTATTGCGTATGCTTTTTCTTGGCATCAAGATGCTCGCGGATCCATAAAGCTCGATCCTACCTATTTCGTTTTACATGCACTGCAGATTATGTATTGAAATTTTATTATAATAGACAAGTTGAATCGATGTCCGCTTTTATGTATAGGTCAAGTATGATAGCTTATAACATTGGTAGAATAATGGATATATAAGAGAGCACTTCAAGATAAAACCTAGACCTGGGAAAGGGGTAATGGTAATGCGCGGGAAACCGAATTTGTAACTGTTCAAGCTCGAAAGCCACGCATTATAGTAAGGCCATAAATCTTATTGCCTTTTATACCAAGACTGGCAAGTATACAATATGAGTTTTTTTCATATGCTCCTTTTCACATCACGGGACAATGTATAAAAGTCGGCCAATTTGAAGGAGTCTTGGGCAAACTGGACTTGAACTGGGTACCTCCTAGGTTGATTAGTTCGCAGGGACACTTTGAAATCTCTCCGAGACTGTATTGACTTTATAGACTTATAGTGAGTTTGTCATAATAGCATATAGGTAACGCCATAACTAGGTACTTGAGAATCAATACCCCTAATTGTTCCCCGCGTCGAAGTGTTCGCATCACGCTTCATTAAAGTCCACCACCCAGTCACACCATTACCAGCTCCTTATCATCACGCCAACTTCCAGCCGTAGGTGAATCAATAAAGTCAACTGCGTAGATTTATCCGGGCGTAGTTGCGGAGGCGATAGTGTTCAAGAGGTTAGACAATAAGTGAAATAGGAAGAGGAAACTTGAAGGCGGAAGTGAAACGCAACACAACCGCAATGCCAACACTCGGGAGAGATCATAATGGTGCGGGTGTTGTTCTTGGCTCTAATGCCGCAAGAGACGATGAGGACAAGAATCTGTCGGTCTAGGGTCTTCTATTGAAAGACCATAGTATATCAAGCTAGATAGAAGCTAGTAGGTGCACCGTGGACCACGACGGATATATCTTGCTCACTCCATCGGCCTTTTGCGATCCAAGCTATTCAGTGTGAAACCAGGACTGACGGCCAACGATCGCAGCTCTATTTAACGGCAGTCTTAGGCTTCGAAGCGGGCTGCAAAGCGAATCAGTAAAGACGATCAAGGATGTGTTGTAATCCAGCGCAATTGAAACTCACCTTCTTGGTTTTCTCAACCTTCTCGGGCTTCTCAGCTTTCTCGGTCTTCTCTTCTGTCTTCTCGACTTTCTTCTCTACTTTCTTCTCTACTTTCTCCTCTGCCTTCTTAACAGCGGCCTTGACCTATACACCATATTAGAATTACGATCATTGCCCAAGCATGTATAGAAAGTAAATTGACAACTAATTTCCAGAGCTAGATGTGGAATGGGGATGAGACGCAATAGTGCGAGATAGAAATATTTGGTATCTTAAGGTATTGAGAAAGAAAAACGACGCGATATAACGCGATGGAATAAAATATAATGAAATAAAATAAAATGTTACAAAGTACAATAACAAACGTACCTTGGTCGCGACGCCCTCCTTCTTTGGCGCAGCAGACTTCTTCTTAGTCACACCAGTGGGCTTCGCAGCCTTGGTTTTGGCACTAGGCTTGATAGTGGAGGCGGTGGTGGTGGTGGTAGGCGACTTCTTAGATTTGGTGCTGCGCTTGATGGCAGGCGCGGTGTCAACGGTCTGGAAGACACGCGGCTTGGAGTTGCCGGTGGCAGATCGCGTTCCTTCACGTGGCATTTTTGCTTTGTGTTTGTGGGGTAAAGTTTAATAAATTCTACATCAAATGTTAGCACGCGATGTAGCGTCCAAGATGAAGCATTGAGATGGATGGGGCGACGCAAGATGCGGATGCAAAACAGAATGCGACCGGACGAAAGATGGGCATGGGAGGGAATGGATTTGGGTTGGGTAGAGCAGCAGCTTACTGGATTCTTTAGATAGTAGATAAAACGCGATAGCGAAAATCTACACAATAAAGTGATAATTAATTTCGTAAGTTGTCTAGGTACGTTGCTTAAACAGGTTGAAGTTTAGATGAATGAGAGAAGAAAAAAAAAGTTGTAAAAGAGAAGAAGGGACGGAAGTCGACGGGGAGGGCGATGGAATATTAAGAGAAAGTAAGAGCCTTGGAGGGCAGCAAGGTGATTAGGGCAGGTACCTACATGAGGTGTGTTGTTGTTTCCTGCCGCGTAAACCACTGATTCGATAGCTCCTCCTTGACGACACCACCCAACCTAACCGAATAATACCATGAATAATACCCTGATCAGGTAATAATGGTAATTAAATAACAAAGTGACAGCATTTCGCATAAACCGACCCGGCTAATCAGGCCTAGAATTGGTCGGAACTTGGTCGAGGGGTGGAAAGGTGGAAGGGGGGGATGGGGATAAAAGGGTTGGTGCGCATGAGTTTGATAACACAATAAGAAAGAGAAAAAAAAAGACTGTGATTGCTGGGACCCTCTTGCCATCATTTTTTTTTCGTCTTGCCTTTTCATTCATCACCTTCCATTTTTATTTCATCTTCATGTTTTCCTCTTAACTTCGTACTTTTATGATTCATACTATAAATTTAACCTTTATTAACTATAAAAACTCATACTGCGCTCTTACTTTCAATGTCTTCTCTGATTTCTTTTTTTCTTCACCTTTTCTCCCAGTTTTCGTTACCGATCCTATTTATTCTTTGCCAGATTGAGTTAAGTCTATCTCTATATGTACCTATAATTTCTTCAATCTGGGTCTTTCAGCTGGACAGCGACCACGTTCGTCTATTTCACTGGTGCGCGCTTGGATCTCTACCTAACCCGATGAAAATGGCGGACAAGACGAGAGATTTGATGGAAGTTGATCCGATAACTCCTCGATTGAATTATTATCTTGACTACCAGTTCATTGTCCACCTCATCATTATGACTACTCGAAACCAACACCGAATTTTTATTTGCGTCAAACAAAGCATTTGGCGGGCGATGCCAGTGGAGTTCTGTCTTATTTAATATTCAGATAACCTGAATTTTGAATGTTGTCAATCGGGATGTCATCTTGATTACCCAACCGGATTTCAATCTTCGAAAGCAGCTCAACCATCGTTCGCGTCATTTGTCAATTCAAATCACATAGGTATGTTACTATCAGATAAGTATGCAATCCCCCGCTTCGAATTCAAGTGCAGTCATATCATGTATCAGCTGTTTCACGACATGCTTGGCATCCTACTAGTCACCAGTCTCTCATTGTTTCTACGCGGAGCCTCAGTCTAGTCGGATTGAAAAGATTGAGCTTAGTGACGAGAGTGCATTTACTACGAGTACGGATCATATGAGGTCGCAAGCATCTATGTATGTAAGGCCCGAGAGCAGCAAATCAAGCATACATAGGTCATACATCGGCTCACTAGTAAGTTTTCCTGGTTCGCTGTCGCTAAATTCAGTGTCAGCAATGACGAGTTCTATTGACTGTTGTATTACTACGGACGGCAAGTCGCACACCAAGTAATACTCAATAGGACCATCCAAGTCTAGTTTTTTTACACAAATCCCCCATCTCTCAAGCATACTCGGGGCCTAATTCCAGATATTCTTATCAAAGCAACGGCTTTTCGTCGTTCCGAATCTCTAACCCAAGACCCGAGGATAGATTGGGCCATTATTACCACAGATATTCCCTGGGTTAAACCAATCATTCCTGACGGGCGCCATTGAAGGTCATCTACCTGGTGCATCTCAGCTTTATTCGCCTCTGGTGAACTCCTCGAAGTGTGCCTCCGGACACTCGTTTTGGAATAATTTTATCGTCTCATCCCACAGTATCTGCTGAACTTCCTTGCCTTTGGCTGAAGATACAAATCTAGAGACTCTGAATTATGAAAGATGCTGTGTCAGTGAATTCAGCTAGCAGTGTGGAGAAGAGTTCAGCTTACGGCCTGATTCTCTGCTCACTCAAATATTCCCCGTGACTATCCGGGTGTCGTACAGCAGCATCGGTCAAATGGTAGCCGCCTTCTTCCCTGGTGAAGGCTATGTACTTGGAGAACATCTCGGCACTTGCGTGTACGCGGTGGAATGAGCTTTGACAGAATCCCGGATTCAGAGTATTGAGGATGATATCAGAAGGGTCAAGGCGGGTGGCGAGAGCCCCTATCCATAATAGATCGAGGAGCTTAGAAAGACAGTAGCGGCTCTCGCCGGGGATGAATGAGGCCGGGTCGTCGAGCCAGCCAATGATACCTTTTCCTCCTTGGGGTGCATCGATGTCACGGACAGACACTCCGAAAGCGACGCTCGATCCCGTGATGGTCATTCGGCCTGGCTTACCAGTCTGTCGCGTCGTCTGTCGCAGCGGCTCCGTAAGTAGTAACGACAGCAATGCCGTGCCGAGATGGTTAATTTGGACATGAGCTTCGTGGCCCGTTGGTGACCGGGTGAATTCGAGCCGTTTTAACCCCGCGTTCAGTAGCACGATGTCGAGGCGATCGAGCTCGGTACGAGCACGGTTCGCAAATGTCACCATACTCGCCCAAGACTCTTGGTCAAGCGACCACACCTGGACATCGCACTCGGGAGCCAATCGCGCAATTTCAGACTTCGCTGCCTCACCCTTGATCGGATCCCGCACGGCTAGGATTAGCCTTGAGAGCCCGTGCAATGCTAGTTCCTTAGCCGCCTCAAATCCTAGTCCTACATTTGAGCCCGTCACAATGGCTGTCTTCTTATCAAGTCGAATATCGTCAGGGAGGGGCTTTGCTTTAAAAGTCAATTGGTACCAGATCATAGTAAGGAAACCCCAAATCCTCGACATCATGATCGAGTACACCGTTCTCGTTTTAATATGTGAGGTTAGTCTGTTGTCATGGATAATGTTAACACATAGTCCCCACCTAGTTGTGGTGACTGCGAGAGTCTGAGCAATGTATGGCGAAGCCAGATGTTTTATAAACTACCTAGGTAAAGATTCGTCCTTGGTCCCAGGAAGCATGACAAATACGACCCAATGCAGGGACAACAATCGTTGCTTAACCCTACGGGTTAAGTTTGAAGATATCTCATAGTGAGATTCCGTTCATGAACGTGGGATGTTATAACATTCCGGACTTAGCGGCCACGACCGGAGTAATTGCAAGCACCCGGCTTCATGACTACGAAGGATGAACAATTCCTCCGAGCATACTGAACAGATTTCTGATTGGCCAATTTCAATCATGGACGTACGCAGCGAGACTTCTCATCTCCACAAATCTCCGTTATATCGGCACAACGGCACCTGGGTATGTATTATTAAACACTCTTACCGTCAGCAAAACGTATCTATGCCGATGCCATTATGTTCATAGACGAGAAAATATATCATTCTGCCGGCATCAATTGAACCTAAGAGATGCTTGCAAGTCGGGAGTTCTTGAATCTATTGAAGTCAAGCGATGCATCAGTATAATACGGATAAAATGTCACCATGCTATTTAACAACAGGTGGTTTACGAGAACTGTTTTTATTGAGAAAGAAACAAGCTAACTAACGTTATATTCTGCTGAAAACAATATAATAGTTAAAAAAGTGGTTTTAGAGGCCCAAACCTGCCTTCTGGCGAAAATAATTATTGCTGAAGTGAGTAGTCAAGGGACTGCCTTCAGGTACAGTACAGGGTGTCTTGGCATGGACTTGAATGTAAGAAGGACTTCCCCCATCACTCATTCAGTTAAATGATCAAGTCAATATAACAAAATATACCTCATATCGTATCTTTCAGCAATTATCACCCTTGATCATACACCACCATCACTCCCCGACTACAATACGTTAGCTGTGTGAACGGACTCTTTTTGGACTTTCTTTTAGTACTGGAGGTCTTTCTGGCTGTCTACATCTTTTGTGCCGATGCTTTGTCTTTCTCAGTTAGTGTTAGTCTTGATCTACGATTGACGGTGAAGGAGAGATGGCCCGTTGTTAGCACCAAACCCGCTAGTCATCATCGGGGGTCGCTGATTCGCCCTACGAGACGGACCGTGTCCTGGTACTTTAAGATATTGGACTTGCCCGGGGACACCAACTTGGGAATGCACATCTAGCCGGGTCTTTCTTCTAGGACTCTTCTGCTCTTCGGCGTCGTCGTCTGCTCGGCGCTTGCGTGATTCTTGTCGCGCTGCTGACGCCTGACCGGCGACGTCTTTGACCCACGCGTATACCCTACTATTGCTATATTCTGTGACGCTGGATTCGGAGCTCGAACTGCTTGGAGGAACCGGTAGTCCGGATGCACCACCAGGGTATCTGGGAAAATCAGCATTACCATGAACTCCGGGGGGACCGTGGCCTTCGAAGTGATTGTAATTTATGGTGCCTATCTTGTCAATAAAGTAATTGACATTGTTAGCTACGACGGCTCCGGTCGTTAAACGGTTCACGCGATGCACTTTACCAGCGGGTGACCCACCACAGGAACATCCAGAAAACCCTGAAGGGCCTGAAGGAACAGTTGGCCTCCGAGGCCCAACCTGCGAGTTTGTCGGGATCTCAGGTCTCGGTGCTCTAGCCCGGCATTCAGTACAGCAGTCTGTTACACTTGGCGGCGGCGGCGGAAGGCCATGGACTGCTGTTGACGCTAGAGGTATAGGAGTCAAAGGGACATCTCCTGACATAGGACCATTCGTTCGAGGCGGAAAGCCAGGGTTATTCGCAGCCGGAAACCCGTGCTCAACTCGAACCCCGAATTCCGGATAGCCCGTCTGAACACGAGGAGCGGGGCTTGCTGGAACCATTTGTACAACCGCCCTCGGAGCGTCTTCGCGAACTTGGCCGATGATAGTAGAGTCCGCTCTAACCGGAGGGGGAGCCGATCGCGGTACGACCGCGATTGGAGGTGCTACGTAAACAGGAGCTATGGGAGGAGAGGGTACTGTACCTTGGGTGGGAACCGATTGTAGGGTTGAATCTTTCCTTTCGTTGTCGCTGAGGGTAGTGGAGGAAGCATTTCTAATTGAGACTGGTCTAGGGCTCACCATGTTTAATAGCTAGAGATGTTTAGAGACTAGAATGAAGCTTGGTCAATTTAGGTAGTTGTATATGAATATACTATAAGAAAATAAGTCCTGTGGGTTTTGAGTCAGGTGTATGTAGTCAACCGAGAATTGAGATCGGTGATAGTGGGTTAGTGTATTGGATTGTGGGGAGCCATGCTCTCCTTATATCCTTAGAGCGTTGGTGCATATCACAATCTATTGTTCGTGCCTCAAAGTGATGTTAACGAACAGTCGGCTTTTGTATATAAGACGCAAAGAAGGAGTCATGTACGTTGTGTATGCTATGCGAATTCGTTCTTTGTTTTTTCTGGGATTGTTCGCGATCCTATTGTGTTTTCTTTCTTGGACCTCGTTCCTGGGCATATCATCACATTATATTCCTCTGAACGTGAGCTTTGTGTTGTGCTATGACTCAAAGCCTCCCGTTGCCCTCTGATACAAAATTTATTGCTTACAGTTGTGACTTAGTGTGGTCACGTGCATCTGGATAAGAGATAAGGGAGCTCTGCAGCTGGATTAAGACAAACTGTAGGTACCTAGCCTGCTAGCCTAGAGCTTAGCTTCGTACAATCAGGGTTTACAACCTAGGGCAATACAACGTTTGCTTCCCTGACATTCCTTAACATTTCACCTGTGACCGTTTGTTCACATTTATAATGAAATTGGATGCGGAGGTCATACCTCTAACTAGAGGTTATTCATATTGGCCCTTCAATTGGGCCCGCTGAAACAGAATCGTAGGCTCTACTGAAGGAGAAATGAATACAGGGGGGGGAAACCGAGGAGGAATGCAAGGAGGAAGCACGGGATATATAAAGGGATCATGGGGAATAAATTGAACACAGTGGTTTATTAGACAAGGACATAAAGGCAATCAATAAAAAGAATTCAAGCTCGAAGCTGAAAAGGAAGAGAACGGCACGCGCACACGCGCGCGCATACACACTTGTAGAAGAGGACGTAGGTAATCGGCCAACTACCCGCTTGGACGGATTTGCTACCTCTTGTCTGTCCTGACTCTACTTTGCCAATACCGAATGATTGATTTCATCGAAACCTTCTCGTCTTAAGCACCCACCGCGACGGCCTTTCCAAAGAGTCTCTCCCGTTTCATGCACAATGCGGCGATTAGCATGACTGCTCCGGCAACAGGTACTAGCAGGAATGTCACTTGCATTGCTTTGGTGATGGCCTCGATCGCTCTGCTCCGCAGTTCCCCATCAAGTTCCTCAAACAAGGTACTCTGCGCTCCCGCCACTGCATCTCGAATCTCCTGGTCCGAAAAGTTATGACCTGCCAAGGTTTCCGATAGTTTCCTAATGGCAGTCGATTGATATATCTGCCCCGCGATAGCTAGTGAGATGACTTGGCCGCCGATCTGAGCGACACTCTGCAGACTGATCCCGGCACCCGCGTCCTCTGGCTTCAAGGTCAGAGTCGAGACTGTAAAGGATGTCACCATAGAGAGGCCACTGCCAACGGCAACAAGCACCGTCAGGCCGTAAATGGTACCGGTCGTCGAGCTAGGATCGAGAAAAACGACTAGCGGGCCACCTCCAGCTATCAAAAATATACTGGCTATAACATAGAGGACCATGTATATTTTGATGAAGTGGAGGAAGGCCCCGGAGGCTAGGTTGACGGTGATAGCAACCGCGACAAAGGGGAGTAGCCGCACCGCAGCCATGAGGGCTTGGTCATCGTTGACGAACTGGAAATATATGGGAACGTAATAAACCACGACAAAAAGTGTCGTGGTGCCAGCTGCCGTCACAACATACAAGAGCACCTGTGTGCGGTTGCGCAGCAGATGACCCGGGAAGAGGCGCTGGGCTGGAGTAGTGCAAACGGCAAAATACTGCTGCAGGGTATAGATGAAAAGCGATACACCAAATATGACAAATGTAGTAATAGTGCGCCCGTCATTCCACGGCCATTGACCACCAGCCATCGTGAACGCTAATAGGAAGCTGACCCAGACGCCGGCACCAAGGACGAAGCCGACGAAGTCAATGGTAGCAAGTCTATCTCGGATACTCACACCCCGTAAAGGGTGGATGGGTGGAAGGACGAAGAGGAGAGACGGAATTGAGATGGCACCAATGACCAGGTTGATGTAGAACGCCCAGCGCCATGTTGCCTCTGACACAGAAAAGGCTCCGCCGACGACTGGCCCCAACACGGCACCGAGTCCCCAGAAAACACCGATGAGAGACATGTAGAATCCTCGTTCCTTCTCGGCGGTCATGACTGAAAAATACTGCAGTGAGCCGAGGTAAATGCCGCTGCCCCCAGCGCCGGCGATTACACGACCAACGATCAAGGCGTTCATTGTTGGAGCAGCACCGCACAGAGCCGAACCAGCTTCAAAGAGCACCGCAGTCGCAATGAAGTTCCACTTCATATTGAAAGTTTTGTAGAGAGTGCCGAGCATGAGAATGACGCAAACGGAACCTAATGGAAAACCAGCGCCGACCCATGCTAGTTGCTCTACATGGCCCAAGTCTTGGACTATGGGGCCTTGGACATCTGCAGCAATTGTCGTGTCGAGGCCGTAGAGGGCGCAAGTGATGTAGAGCGAGACGCAAATGACGAGCCAGCGAATGCCGCGTATTGTCCTGCCCATGTTCTTCGACTCCGCCCCGGATGATAATTCATCGGGTACTGTCTGTTCGGCGGTCTCGTCTTTCTCGATGTCTTGACCACGGCGGCTTAAACCATTTTGAGCCGGGCGATGGTCTAAGGCGTTGGCCGATACCTCTGCCGATGGCATTTTGAGTGATGGCCAAACTGTGGTTTCGAAGATGGCGAAGCGTTGTAGGGGGAGGTCTGGGCAGTCAACACTGAAATTGGCCTAGAGGTTTGTTTATTCTATCAAGTCTCAAAAGAGATATAGAGATAATATATATAAGTCTCAGGATGATTTTTCAAGGGGCGTATTTGTAACGCAGTCCACATAGTTACTTGATTATATACCAAAATATACCTAGCATATCTTTCTCCTCTCGTATACCATTCCGACGACACCTACAAGTTTCCAGGTATTAACTAGGATAATATCTATGTACACATGCCGGAGCACCTCAACTTCCACGGAGGCCCCTTTTAGCTGTTAGATGAGGCCCGTGCGACGAGGCCGCCCCACTTGTCCCACATGGGATGGTGAATAGGGGGGACTAGGGCCTTATGCTGGTGACGTATTACTAAAGTTAGTGCCCACTTTAGGAAGTTTGTCAGCGCCGTTCAGCGTGCGGAAGTTCCGCCCCGCTTCAGCTCCACTTGATCACATTTGTCACCGGAGCCTCCGTGGAACCCATTCGTTTATTTCGACTTCTAACCTAACCTTACCTGTCTTTTTGCTATTTGTCATTGCCTCCCTGATCTACCTAGTAAAGGCGAAAATTTTTAGACTTTCAATACCACTTCCTCCTTATCTTATTGTCTGATTTTCCCCTAAATAACCTCAGGTACCTAGGAACCTGATATCAAATCAAATATCGATTGAAGATCATCTTCACCCTAACCCCCACGAACAAGGAATGACACAACTCTTTACGATATAGTCATACCGTATCTATGTAATGAGTATAGACTTGTAACGTCGAACCTATAAGACTGATAACATGGAGTCTTCGCGCAAAGCTTGCGATCTCTGCTACCGTAAAAAGATCAAATGCGACGGTCAAACACCTCGCTGTTCTTCATGTGTGGTTTACAAATCCGACTGCACTTTCCAGGCTGTTAGTCGAAAGATGCCATCGCGGAAGCAGCTTACTATTCAGCGACAGGCTCGAGAGGATGCCTTGCAATCTCGAGTCAAAACCCTTGAAGATCAACTGAATACAGTGTTAGAAAAGGTTGAGAGGCTTGAAAAACTCTCAAACCCCAAACCACATGCCCCAAGCCCGATACCACAAACTGACGTTGAAGAGATTATTGGACTGGCTAGTCAAACTTCCTCAAATCTACCCGTACACGATCTTCCGCCATACCAGAAAGTTATCCCCATAGTCGAGCGATACCTTGCCACTTTCAACTCTATTCTCCCTCTATTCCATCCGGGTACGCTGCTCCAGATAGTGAAAAGCTGGTATCAGACTCCTCATTCGAGGGATACAGTTATTTGGGCAATGATTAATGTCGTTCTTGCCCTCGCACATCATACCAGCCGCGCAGGGGACGCGACACTACTAGGCAACACTGCCACCTATTTAAGCAATGCCCAATCAGTTCTGACAGAAGTCATCATGGGTGAAACGGACATGGTCAATGTTCAAGTGCTTCTCGGACTGGTTATGTTATTTTGGACAGCAGATGATTTAAGGCCGTCCTTGGTTTTGATCGCCACAGCTCTTCGCTTAGCCCACAGGCTTGGGTTTCATACGAGAAAAAGTTCTGAGCATCTGAGTCAAGCTACGACCTTGCAAAGGAACCGGGTTTTCTGGATGGCTTATATACTTGACAGGGATATCAGCTTACTTGCGAGACTTGCCCCAGTCCAACTCGACAGCGAAATCGACCTAGAACTGCCACCATTTGAGGCCACGGATGACTTGACGGGGTTTATCTTCGCGAGTGATGGTTATGCCAAAATGAATTTCTTTCGTGCTCGTGTGGAATTAGCAAGAATCCAAGGAAAAGTCTACGAATGTGTTTACTCGGCGTCTGCACTGAACTCTAATGCCGAAGAGAAGTCTCAAAATGCGACACGAATATTTCGCATGCTCGATGACTGGAGCGCTCAGATCCCTCATGAGTTCCACCCTACGATATTAACACAAGCCAATGTCTCTGGGCTGTCAAGGTATTTCTGCATCCTGTACTCTACTCGCTTATCATGCCGGGCTTTCCTCAGTTTTGCTAGTGCCTGGGACTCTTTTCACTACTCTAGATGGATGGGTCGCCTGCAGGATTACGGAGGAAGGGTTGCCACAGGCCAAATGGTTTCGCATGAACCGATGCCGCAGGGATGGCAGACACATGTGGATGAATGCCGGGATTATATGAGACTATTCGCAACAGTCACACCGAGAGATACATTTTTCATCCAGTACGTGATCCCCCTCTATCAGTTATGCATGATGCTTTCGATTAGCTGATTCAATTGCTGGATAGAATGACGATGTGCGCGTATAATTCAAGCTTGATCTCCTTAACAGCCAACAGCATATTCGATGCTCATCATAGAACCATCGACTCAGATAAAGAACTGACGAAGACAGCCATGGCCTTTTTAGAGGATATGGTGAACCAGACAGGCCGCAAGTTGCTACAGAAAATACGCGACTCTCTGATACAGTTGGGTTCCTGTGCTGAGCTCATATCTCAAAACCTCCATGGACAGATGTGGCCGAACATCAGTCTCGAATTTGGAGAATCGCGATATAGCCTTTTTGAGCTTTCAGAGCGCCAGCGCCTTGAGAATGAGGAATCTCTATTAAGCTTTGATTCAAATTGGGTGCCGTCTGAGCCGAGTGCTTAATCTTATGGTTGAGCTTTAGCTTCATCAATTCAGTTCACTCTCCGCTAAATTGCAGATCAACAACGATCATTTAAAGCGCATCTTTCTACACCTATCTATTTCAACTACGTGACTCGCCACCAACAACCATTACAATAAGTGATAGCTAAGGTTGGTATATGATAGGAGGTACCTAGATCGATATGTCTGCGAAGTTAAAAGTAGAAAGGACTACCGATGCTGCGGCACGGCCCGATATGGATGCTCCACCCACATTAAAGGGGAAAGCGCCTCCCATACTTACATGAACCATATGCTTCCAAAGTTGTCCTTTATTTTTAGAATTTCACATTTCCTCTTATATAGATCGTACTTCGCGAGGTTTCCATTGTAACCAGCTTTATATACAGGAATCTGCCTCACGTACAGTGAAAACAAGGTTAAGTTAGACTATGATAGACACAAGTTCAATGCGGACTCCATTTCAAGAAAGAAAACTTGGAACTCTTTGAGGCTCTTCACTAGTTATCATCCCCTACCATGTTTACCAGCCGAATCACGTCTTTTGAAACTAGGTTATGCGATTAGTTTCGAGGGTCCATTTGTCAACAATCGTGTAGTGCGCATTGTCTGGTATCTAGATCCCCTACAATGGAGCACTCTCCCTGTAAAACAAGCCTAAATTCCGGGGGCGGGGTGCCGGGGGGGGGCGCTGTCGTTAGTGCTTTCCGGCCGCCGTGTGTGGGTACTTGGGTAGATTCGCCGGATGAAATAGTTGCTAAACACGCTTACTACCCCACCATAGCTTTTAGGCTCTTAGACGGGATATCACTGGTACCTAGACGTCCACTAGCAACCTTCTCAAATTGTGTACGGCCGTAATGGGGCGATCATGTAGTCATTTACTTCCATTAGTCCTTTCTGCGAAACGTAAGGGATGGAATAAGAATAAAGTTAGCGGCTCAAGATGATAGAGAGAATGTTCCCAGGAAGATACCTGGGGTTGAAAAAAAAGGGATACCTAGTTGTTATCGCGCGATACGGGGAAACAAATACTCAGTTTCCATGCAAACTCCCTAGGTCAATGGACTGACAACTATAACGTGGGAGGATCTGAGAAAATCAGATTATAAGCATCACTTAGCATTCTCAAGTTAGTCCTGGCTTTCTGTGATTGATCAATTATGTACCCTACCTAAGGGACAAAAATAAACTAACAAACAAGACCTCAACTGACGATTGATGGTCATATAGCCTACAGCAGGCAACCACTGCCCTTTCTTCTCTAACACGTTGTACAATACAATTGGTAATACACTCTTCATCCAGGGCAAGTCTTTTCAGTCTGACCTCCTGAGACCTCATAGTTGTAACATCCCATCATCGTGCAAATGGGTATTGTCGAACCATCCCAGTTGAAGAAACAAATCATCTTGCTCCGCGCCGAATCTTAACATAAACGCCTCATCAAATTCCATGTCTGGACCATCGTTCCTCAAATTAATCCGGCTTGCAAAACAAGCTTGTAAATGGATTAATACGACCCATCTCCGAATTGGCCTTTCTAAGTGTGGCTAGCACTTCCAGTCTCTGTTGCCTTGGATGCCTTATCACCTCGTTGAGTTCGGATATCAGGCCTTCCACCTCGTAGATACGAGGGAGAGAACAGCTGCGCTGTATTGGTCTTAGCTCGTGTCGCCTTGACTAAGCCGAGCTCTCCGCGCTTCATGTTGGGCGCCAACCCATCAATGGCATCGAGAGTGAAGTTCACGAGGTTGATCGAGTCTTCACCTCGTACCATTCGTCGAGCACGCAAAATATCCAGGATTCGCGATTCTTCCGGTGTCAGAGTCTTCTGAATGTCTGCAATGGCACGGGTACTCTTCTCGTCATCGATACTGCCTTCTAATCCAAGATCCTTGAGCTTTTGGATGAGGGAGTCCTTCTGTTCCGATGGAACATCGGCAAAGGATCGAAAACAGAATTCCACCGTCTTGGAAATCTCTGCCTGCGTCAGTTCGCCTTTGACATTAGCATCGGGATCGGTGTCAACCGTGCCCTGGATAACTAGATGATAACACTGTCAGTGGAAGTCATGCCAAAAGTATTAATTGTTAGATTATCCATACCCGGTCTAAAGAGATCAAACGCTCTCTCGAAACTCTCCTCATCAAAGTCGTGAAGAACTGGAACGTTGTGGTTCTGAATCTGCTTCGTAGAACTCAGAACAATCAGGAGGAATCGGGTATAACTTTCCGAGATCCTCTTGGTGTGCCACGAGGCCGCGGTGGCCTCGTCACAGTCCCCTCGTATGGCGGCGGCGATTGTGACGGCCGCTGAGAGACCGCCAAGGAAAGCCAGATGCACACCCGATGAGAAAAAGGGATCTATGAAGCTACCGGCATCCCCGGCAATGCGTGCATATGGAAGCGCATAACTGGAGGCGCTATAAGACCAATCGGATGCTGATCTGATCTCAGAGATGAGCTCGCCGTTGGACAGAAGCCCTTTGATACCAGGCACAAGGTTAAGCGACTCCATGTAGAACTCCTTCGTCGAGTGTGAGTCGGCGGCTCGCTTCTTGGCCGTGGCCTTCTCTTGATTCTGCACGATGCCCACAGAATGGGTACCGTTATGCAAAGGGATGAACCAACACCAGCCACTGGCATCTGTACACAGTTAGATATTTATGCCAGTATAGCCAGAACTAGTTAACGTACCATTCAAAGCCTCGAAGTAAGGAGAGCCTTCCTTGTAAGTTCCAGGGCCGTAGACGCTGCCACCGTTCCAGTATCCCCAGTTGGCAACGTTCTTGAGGCCCTGGTTGTATTTGCGGTTCTTCAAATACTTGGTGCTTAGAAGACCTTGTCTGCCACTGGCGTCGACGAGATATTCGAAAGAAATAACTCCCGAACTGCCATCCTTGCGTGTCCAGGTTGCCGAGACGGGGCGTCCTAGATTCGCGCCATCGGCCTGCGGTGTTGCATCAGTGGCAACGTGGGGCTCAAACTCAAGGGAAGCGACCTTGGTAGAGTCGAAAGTTTTGGCACCGCAATTACCGGCATGCTTGAAAAGCATTTCATCGGCCTCGGAGCGGATGACATTCCATGCGTATCCTTCAGGTCCTCCGGATGCAAGAAAGTCCGTGTCTTTATACAATGATTAGAAACTGTCATCGACTTAGGGGCATAGTTGAATCTTACAGGTGTCCGGAAGCGATGGGTCTAGTTTGAAAGCACCACCATTCTAGATAGGAGACTTGTTAGTATTTGAGATAATTCGCAGCTCCTACCCCGCTCATATATATGTGTACCTTGACCTGGAATCCGCATGCCTGCCATTTGTCGAAGGCATCGATGAACTTCAAATAGTGTCGTGCAGATGGCAACATACTTTCGCCAATATGGTATCTAATGTGACGTATTGGAAATTAGTTTGAACATTTAAAACACGTTGATTTGCTCAAAGGATTGCAAGCTCAAGAGGAATACTTACCGGGGAAATTTATCCGCTTCTAATAGGACAACGTCGAGACCCTCACGCGCTAGGGCGGCAGCAGCATACGATCCCGAAGGACCGCCTCCGACTACAAGGACGGTGCACTTCTGGGGAATAGACATCATGAAATGATTGTGTTTGTGATGTGTTTGCTGTTGATGGTTGTTGGTTAGAGTATTGTAGGATTGTATGATTGTAGGATTGGATGTTTGTCGGTTTGAAGGTATGAAGAGGTGAATGAAGGAAGAGAAGTTTGGAAGTGTAGTTGTTTTCGGGAAAGTTGACAGGTAGGTAAAAATGAATAAGTAGATGAATGAGTACTTGATAATTAGAGTGGGAGGTTATGAGAGGAATTTACTCTAATGCGATCTGCTACCAGGTACTTAGGTACCTCAAGCATGGACTTTGAGTACTTACCGGGTGGTGACTGCCAAAGTTGGGTTCCTTCCTAAGGTAGTTAACACTATTGGAACGGCCTTTTTACTTTCGGGCCCGGGCCATCGGCTCCGGTACCTACCTAGGTACCCTTCCAAGTTACTTACCCTTTCCCTAATAAAGCGTTCCTAATCGCCTTCCCAACATACGGGGTCCAGCTGTAACTTCGTACGTACCCGTGCTTCGAAGGCCGATTTGGTAGGGTTTCTCATGATAACCCTACCCTTGCATACCTCCGTATTTGTTTGCGGCTGACTAGATGGATCTCGGGATCTAGTTAAATCTCTAGAGTGGCGTTAAAATCGAAGGGGCCAATCAACGCCAACTATGACTACCCGATTAGGCAAGTACTATATTTTGAAGACTGGAGGCACCCCTCCGGGGATGCACAAAAGCCCTGAGTTTGTCGCAGTTGATGAGGGTTTCTTAGGAATCCATTAATTGATATGGTACAGACTTACCCCATATGAAATATGGGAAAATCTTTTCAATAAATATTTTTGTTTAGTATTTTTGCTATGTATTTGCTAAGTAATATTTAGTGAAGGTGGAAGTCTTGCAGTTATATTTCCATTATTGTTGAATCCAGTCTCTTTAATCTTTCGATGCCCTTTTTCATTTTAAAGGGTAACCTTAGGGATATCCAGTGCTCCTTCTTTATTGTCGATAGCAGGTTAATTCCTTCAAGGCTAACTACTCTACTTAATTGCATATATGTAGCCATGAAGTTAGCGCCTTTTCGATTCTTTTATCTTGCTATGAGGCTTAAGAAAGCTCTATGTAAGGTTTGCCCTTGCGCCTTGAATTCTGTGATGGCCAACGTGGGTGCAAGGGTAAATCCTTACATATTAAACGGCTTAAAGCATATGAACGATCAGTTTTACTCTGACGCATATATCTTACTCGGGAATAGTGGCAGAAGTCTGTTAGGCAGACCTTGAAGATGGACGTCTTGTGTAGCTGGAGATGAGACAAGTATAGATCTTGGTAGTCGAGTGATGATGTATAAGTCGGGAGTCAACATGTAAATGGATGCGTTAGGATCTGGAATAAACTCTTTAACCGTGTATTCGGCACTGTTGACCATTTTGAAGCCTTGATGGAGGTTTTCTATCAATGCTATAGGCATGTTTTTTGTTAATGGTAAGTATGCCGGTATCTTTAAGTTTGAACTATCGATCGCTTCGAAAGCTTGTAATAGTGTGTCCGATTTATCTCTTTCTAGGCACTTTAGCGAGTGATGCGAGAGAAAGATGTAAACCTTCTGGTTTCGACTTCTAGCGAATGAAATCGTTGCTTGTAGGTTTGTAGCGTAGCGCATAGCATTGAGAGGGGTTATTACCTTGCACGATACGTCCAGTCTTTTATGTCTTGTAAGAGGGCCAATTTCGCATTCAAGGTGTTGGCGTCTTGTTCGGTTTGAACTCCAAGTCTAAGTCTTCCCAAGAGACTCGCAAATTCCATATCCGCCGTTCTCATCTGTTCGTCTAAGAGGATCACTGTGTTGAACTTCAGCCAGAGCTTGTGACCTAACAACTGTTCCTTGTTCTTTATATCGAATAGCTCACCAGTCTCTTGGAACTTTCGCTGAGGGGTACCCCTTCCTGGGTATAGCATCGATACGCCTTGCACAGGCTCGAATTGGTAGAAGTCGCTACATAGAATGACGATAGGCATGCCTCCGACGTCTTCCTCAAATCTGTCACGGGCTTTTTGAAGCTGCAGGTGCATTTGATGAAGGTCACCACCGTTTATCATACTACATTCGTCGACGACCAAAATGTCAACTTGGTTCCGCATTGCTTTCTTGTTTGGTGGCGTTCTAAACCGACAGCAGAATGGATTGTGGTCCCGTCAATGTGAGCGCCGGTACATTCTGAAGTGGCTGTGAGTTTGATTCGTCGCTGTGCACCCTTAGCTTCAAGACTTTTTATAAGAGTCTTGATGATTACGCTCTTACCAGTTCCACTTTCATCTCCCAGGTAGAAGAACAGTTGATCGTTGGCTTATGATCTGTCTTGCGGCGCATGCTGGTAACCATCAGCCCTGTCGGCTTGGCGCGCGTCAACTTTATCTAAATGGCAAAAGATAATGGCCAAAGCAGCGGACTGTTTTGAGTTAAGGCCCTCATTTATTGCCAATAATGTTGCGTCCAGCTATAAGTGCGACTTAGGTACCTAATAATCGATAGTGATCGTGGTTGGTCTTTCCTGTTGTAGAATTGGCCTGGTTAAATTCCTAATATGGATAAGGTCTTCATTTATGCTAAGACTTTCCTTATCCTCGAATGCAGTAACGTTAACGGCACGACACAAAAATGTTATTGACACGACACGCCCACTTTTTAGCCACCTTTAGCCACCGTTAGCCACCAACAACCACAGCTGCCAGCTGCCACACTTATTCAAAAAACCAACACTTGGTTTCAGTAGGTATATCTTTTTACATATAAACATAGATCGCTACGCTTACACACATTGAAAAAATGACCTTTCAAGAAGGTCGCAAAATTGATCCGTATACCATTAAATAGCCCTCAATTCGGGAAATTGATTAATACGAGTTGCATTGCAATTGGCCTTTTACACGTTGAGGAATAATAGGTGAGTTGGTCCTAAAGGGTATCACGTGCGGTTCTTGATCACGGGCCACATATACAGTACCTGGAGGGCCAGCTTCAACCAGCTCTAATGCACTGAAAAGGCCTTATAACGTGGTAGGCTTTTTCGAATAGCTTTGCTTCAATATAATGTATATTACTTGGCTATTTAGAATATTTGTTTTGATATGTTTGAAAGGTTATGGGTGGTTGAAATGGTTGTATTAAGTACCGACAAGGGGCTGTGCAACACCTCGACGCTCGGATCATGATCACGTGATATTCCTCTCGTTCATTGCTGTATTATGTATATGTGGAAGTAAGCTTAAACATTTTGTATATGGATAAAACTAATATCATCTGGTAGCTTAAGTGATACTAGATTAAACCTGAATTTTTTTCCTAATTAGATGCATTCATTTAATTTGAAGTTATTCAAGTAAAAGTCAAGTTTTGCAATATGTGAGATATGGCAGCTGGCAGCTGTGTTTGCTGGTAGCTAACGGTGGCTAAAGGTGGCTTAAACGTGGGCATGTCATCTCAATAACATTTTGTGTCGTGTCGTTAACGCTCCTGTCGAAATATCCATTGTTCTTTATTTGTAGGGTACTTAGTCATCTTCGAGTATTTTGATTTGCCGAGGCCCGAGGGTAACCCGTGTGCGTAATTTCTTCATAATACCAATTATAAACACCGCTTATGTGCTCAATATTAGAAATCAAATGTCAATATAACAATAAATCATCAGTGGTACCGATATTTGCGTATTAGCCTTGCTTGTGCTTAGAGATATCCACCTCCGAAATCTCCCAGCTCGAGGAATGGGATAATATTGGAATTCACTTAAATGCCAAATACACCACTTAGTTATTACTAATAACCGTGTTACTTGCGGGGAGTTGAGTTCTATGTAATAATTTATTAACAGATGATATTCTCCATTATCGATATCGTCTAGCTGGTTGGAAAAATAGCATAAATCCATGTCAAAGGTCTAGTCTATTGTAGGTACCTCCAAGTGAAGGGATACACCTAGGACATGATAGATAAAGAGAGCTCCTGTAAGTATTCAGCGACCTAGTATAGTCAGTTCTAGAGCCCCACACACAACAATGTTGCTACATCTTATCATGTGGTCGGCATCGTGACAATCAGTCAGCCAAAATACTGGGCTGTGTGTTTTACATTACACACCTTAAACAGATACTCGGAAGACTTGCTAGTATGACAAAGTAATTAGTTGCCTCAAATAGCCTAGGAGCATCGAGGCATTGTTCGTGTAGAGGAATCCCCATCAAATTTTACCCTTATATTTATCTAGTGTATCGAATGTTCTTGCCCTCTTTGCACCGAATAAGCCAACCTACATGCCCACCTTGTTGTAAGTTATTTGGAGTGAACTTCGTTCTTCTCACTGTTTGTTTGGTGTATTTCTGGTCATCTATGCAAGTTAGCTTATTTGAACCTCAAGTTACCTAGGTAGTGGGGAAAGCTCAGGCAAACACAAAATCTTCAGACCATTGGTTGTTAGTACGGTGGACTTCCATGAAGTACTCATTAACCAATGGAGGGTCGGTTTAAATGTAGTATTTTGTCGAAATTATAGGGCATCTTATCTTGCTATTGGTGTTAGGCTAGACGTCGTATAATTAAGGACGCCCATCCACTCGTCAAAAGGTTGAGAATATCCCACTTAGCTTCTATTTAGGCACATCCTACTTCTCATCATCATGATTCGCTTGCGAAAAATGTACCCAACCAATTAGTACATCATCATGTCTGAATAATGGTCGAATTGCTTATGTTGTCCACTAAATTAAGCGAAGATCGCATCTCATCGCGGCCTAAATCATCCAACCAAATGACCACAGGACTGCTTTCAGGTACAAGACAACGCGTCTTAGCACATACAAGTATATAAAACGGGCTTCCTTCATCCCTCATATAATAGTAAGACGTATTCATTAATACAGACGATATTACAACTTCATACCGTATTTGTCAGCACTTTCAGCTTTCAATATTACTAGGCTACTATAGGTGAAGGTATAGAGCATACCTGTTCGATTAGGAATGACTCCCAAGTCAACCCCGGCTGTGGCTGCAGCCTCTGCTTGCGAACTTCTACGTTCAAACTTCTCAGGACGTGTAATAACTTCAAATGATCCTCAATACGAAATACAGAAGAACCACCCGTGGTGAGTAAATACTGTATACGGTATTACACTGTTCGCTGATGAGTTACATGGAGGTGTCAGAATTGCTGGCTTCCTGCAACCTGTTTTGTGCAGCCCTCCGACACTCACGATGTTGCCGATGCACTGAAAATTGTAAGGAAAACTGGAGTCAAGTTTGCAGTTCGTAGTGGCGGGCATAACTTTAATCCCGGTTTCAGCAGCCTTGGTAAGTATGGAGTCTTGCTTGACTTAAAGGGTCTCAAGTTACTTCACATAGGTGACGACGGAGTTCTACAAGTTGGGGCCGGAAACACTTGGGGGGATGTTTACTCCTTCTTAGAAGATAGGGGACTTTCGGCTATAGGTGGGCGTCAAAGTGATGTTGGTATATCGGGTTACCTTCTTGGAGGTATGAAATATCTATGCAATCCTTTACACTCCCATGGCATCCCCTTTTCTATGCTATTATAAGCTGATATGACTAGGTGGCATGACAGCCTTTCCCAACCTTCACGGAATAGCAGTGGATAATATCAAAAACTACGAGGTATGTAAGTGTATTCATCATTATTCAATTATTTTTGCTAAATTCTTGTCGCTTAGGTCGTGCTAGCCGACTCAACGATTATCAACGCCAATGCCATTAACAACGTGGACCTTTACCGTGCTTTGAAGGGTGGTGGAACGAACTTTGGTACGGTCCTATTATTGACAATTTGATATCGATTTCTAGGCAATCTATATTGTCGGCTCTGCATTTGAAGCTGATGATAAAAATATAACAGGTATCGTAACACGGTTCGACATCCAAACATATCCCCTCATCAATGCCCAATATACAGTCCTGGTGTATAACCCGTCCGGTTTCAAGGAAGTCCTTCGCGCTACTACCGAGGCTCAGGAAGCAATGGAAATCGACCCCAAAATTGGCATGTTCACCAGCGTCAACCCCACATTCATCGCCGTCGGAGTGTTCTACGCGGACACGGGGGTAGAGCAGCCTCAGGCTATCAAGACATTCTTTGACTTGAAAAGTCTCATGACAACCGCTGTACCAACGAGGAAAGGTACTGTGAAGTCTCTAGTGGAAGCTATTGGACTCTTAGCTCCACCAACCAGGTATAGAGACACAACTTCGGTAAATGCTTAAGAAGTGATGCTAAATTTAAATAGACGATTAACCTCTACATTGACCACCAAGGTGTCCTATAAATTGTACGAAGATGTGCATAAGCTTTGGCTGCGAACTAAGGAAAAGTGTTCAGAAATTGGCAATCTGTGGTACAACATTCAGCCTGCATCCACAACCTTCGTGCAGATCGGAGAGGACAGAGGCGGGAATTCTCTGGGACTTGAGAAGGCTGCTCAAACGTGTAAGTGTCGCCAACATCATACCCTCCCTCCCCCAGTCCAAAATCTAATGTTAGTATGTAGGGTGGTCACTTGTAGCTGAGTGGCCTAATGAATCTGACGATGTTGCTGCTGCTCGAGGGCTTCAGATATTCACCCAAGACGCAATACGGCTTGCCAAGGAACATGATCAACATCTAGACTTCCTGTTCATGAATGATGCTGAGTTCTCCCAGAACGTTCTAGTTAGCTATGGGGCAGATAATGTGAAGAAATTACAGGAGGCTGCGGCGAAGTATGATCCTGAAGGTATTTTTCAGCAATTACAGAATGATGGATTTCTCCTGAGAAATCTTTGAGATAGGGTACCACCTAATTCCCGAGCGCTGATACCAGGTATCGTGATTATTATTTCATGTTATATACATAATATGACTAGGCAGTTTACCAACGTACCTGTACGTAACCAATCATTTATAAAATATCAGACACCCACGAGATGACCCTTATGACTGTCACGATGCGAACCTATGGTAAGGGTTGTAACTACGTTGTTGTGCGAGGGATCCTAAGCCTATCTGTGCTACGAGATGGACCATATGGTAAGGGTTGTGACTATGTTGTTGTGAAAGGAACTTAAAGTCTAATTGTCTAGATTGTGGTATAAATACAAAAGCCTTCTTTGTCTTATAATGTCTTAGGTATCTCCTTTAGGTGTATCCCTTATACAAGGATATTACCTCCGAGATTAAGCCCCTAGGATCAGACTTCTTACAATCTGCACTACATCGCGGTATACATACAAGAGCCCTCTTCGTCCGTGATGTCTTAGGTGTATCTCCTTCAGGTGTATCCAGGTGTATATCTCCTCTTAGGCGTATCCCCCCTGAGCGTATCCCCCCTAGGTGTATCCCTTCCCTGGGGTCATAGAAGAGATTACAATAACCTAGATTTATTTAATGCGGAAGGATCAAAGTCACTGTACAACTACCTGGAGTCAGTTAAGCAGTTTTAAAATACAACCCCCATAGTAAAATTTGTATCTTTCATCCTTAAAGGTCTCAACCCGCTATTGTTGACCTTATTGTCGCCTTTTCCACCCCTTATTTTTGGTCAGACTAGGCCTGTGCGGTTCGCTCCAGGATCACCTAATCAACTGCGCAGCTATACGTGTATAGCTCGTCGCTCACAAAGGCTGGTGTTAGCGCTGCAGGTGAGAACGAAATAATAACTTAAGCTCTCAGTTGGTCTTGATAAGCTTATGATTTTTCTCCTAAAGAATTATAATAGGAGTTGTGATAGCTTCGGACTTCGGTAATATACATACAGGGAACATAAGTCAAGTCACGGTACCAATATCAAGCGCAAAAGACGGCAAATTTAATAGTTTTAGGACAGCGAAGATGCGGCCCGTACAGCACACCTTGATGGAATTTTGACCTAAGCCTTACTTGACTGTCACGGATTTCGGGTAGGTAGTGACTTAGCTACAACGAGGTTAGTGTCTGAACAAGCCAGTGACAAGGGTCGGCACCAACGAATTGTAGGTTAGTTCTGTAGATCGAAACGTGTCGTATGGCAAGATTTACTTCTAGTCTTCTTAGTGTCATTATTAATACTTCATTCTGCTTTCCGTCAAAGTCATGAAAGCACTAGGTTAAAAACATTATTGATCCTGTTCACTTTTTAAAGCATGAGGTATGAAGACCCGGCTTGCCTTTTAACCATAAGTTAGTACAACTTAGGTCGTGCTTGTTTAGATGCATGTTGTGAACCATGTCCCCGGAACCTTTTTCAATGTATTCACGAATAATCTCGATGCCTTAAGTCCCGCCATAAGCGTCTTATCAATCTGTTAATCACGCATACTATAATACGATCTTCAAGATATCTATGTGTAGCATAAATTAGGTTAGATGCGAAAATGCATCATACTCTGTATAATGGAACACCTCCACCTCGAGATGTCAGCTAGTCAAGTATTTATCCCTGAAACTACTCTATTCTTTGAATAGGTATGTCCCAAAGATAAGCTCGACATCGTGTCTAAGTTGATAGGAGATCTTTGGCTCCATGGCATACTTATCACTTGATAATCTCCTTCGTGCTGAATTCGATTTGAACCAAAGAAGTATTGAGGTCGCTCGACAAGAACAGGAATGTTTAGTAACAATGAGTGCACAAAAAAGCGTTACATTAATTAATGAAATAAGGCGCCATTACATATCAATACACCTTTCACAGGCCATTTGGGATGTCCAGTATTATAAGTCGCCAGCAATCTCAGAATTATTTACTTATCACTCACTCATCACTCGCGAACGTTGTGTTGTATTAATGTGATTGGTATCGATATCACACCCACGCCTTTTTGTCATTTTTTTTCTTTGCATATGTGATTCCAGGTACCTGTAAGATTCAGGGGAATAAATTGGTCCACTACGAGTTACTGCGTCATCTTGGTTGGCTGGGCAGGGGGAAGTATGGGGGAGCTAACCCTAGTGTTTTTCTCGGGATACTACAATCCCCTCACGCTATACCGGAAAGCCTTCTCGCGCCAAACGACGGTTCGTTTCTGCAAGCATGCATGCAGGGGAAATACTAGCAACAGAGCCTAGACCTTACTAGAGGCCCACCAACAGAGGAAGAAAAGAACGATAAGTGTAAGTCTATGTTCAAGTAGTACTGTCTTCCAACGGAGATGAACATGAAAGCATTAAAATTCCGTATTCAATTGTCCAATAATAGCGATAAGAGACGTAATGGTAATGCTCATGTTAATGTTAATGTTATGTATGTTCATGATAGATGTTAAAATATCTGTATGCTATGTTGCTTAGAATATGACCCAGGCTCAGCCACTTCTGAAGTCATTGAAATGTCCACAGTCTTTTGTATGCCAAAATCTCTAGTGTTAGAAGACGATAGCTTGTTTGGTGAAACTAACGGAATATCATCGACGCTAGATGAATTCCCTCCAGCAATCGAACACTCGTTGTTTTCTGGGAGTCTTTGCCCTTTAGATTGTCCAAGGCTCTTGTGTAGGCTGGAGCCGAAGTGCATGCCCGACGGATTAGTGGTGAGGTCGCGACTTGTCAACTTAACCTTCGCTGCCCTGAGGAGAGGCCCGAGGGTCGGAAGCGAAGAACATATTATCAAAATATATCCTTCTGCCATTGCCAGAATGTCGAGGTATGGGACCGGATCTGGAGAAATAAAATCATCAGTATTGGCTGGCCGACTGCAACTATAACTATAGAGTATGTAGAGAAGAAACTCACATGTTGGATCTGTTGCTGATATGGCAAAAGCTTCCCCAAGCACTGACAGCTTGATGATCGACACAACAAACGCGAGGGAACTCAGACTCATGGCGGTAGCGACAGCAACGCGAGATCTTAGCGGCATGTTCAGACGCATGATAAAGGGAATTGGATAAAATGCGAAGAAGATGTCGAGAAATGCTGAATAGGCCGAGGCTAAGTAAGCAAGGGAGATCATCACCCTAACGTCTGCACAAGTTCCTCCTTCAATGCTCTTGTCCCATCCAAATTCAATAGGGTGGCATTGCTCGAACCACCAAACCGAAACAGCAAAAATGCATGCCTGGGAAGTAATACCAAGCGTCCAGAATGCAACTGTTGTCCTTGTGCCGTAATCGAGAATGCGCTTTAGGATGGCGATGATGGCAAATTTGGGTAATGAGAATTGCCATATCAAGATTGCGTTAATAAATACGTTGTATTTCAGCGCGGTCGTTCTTTGTTGATCGTCTAGTTCGTACGAGTGCTTTCCAAGGCCATATCCGGTTGCTATTGTTATAAGGATGGAGACGACTAGACTGAGGATAAGACAGAATATGGTAATGTAGTCATCTAACCCTATTCCTGCCCGACGACGTGGACCATAACGTAGACGACAGATAATCCTTAGAATGACTATAACTGTACGAGGGGTTATTATAAGAATCAGGCTGTGCGATGAAGGGAGCATGAAACATACTTGTTGTGATTCCGAAAAGAGCCCACAGGACTCGATTAGCGAAGACATCGTAGTCATCTCGACCAATGTCAATCATGTTGAAACTCCGGTAGGTACTCTTGTGCAACGAATGAGCCTCGTGGGTTTTCGATTGCAGCTTAACTACTAAAGTTAACTTTTATTGCGATGAAATAAAGCATCGCTATGGACCCCGAAAACCACCAGTCAGTCATCCACGGGTGTGCCACTGCATCAATCGATATGTTCAGAAGCGAACTTTGCCTGCAAATAAGTGAATGGAACAGAAGAAGTGAACAAAGAAGACTTACGATCGTATCTATGATAGTTTATCGGCCCACAAAATCAGCATCTAACAGCATCTTGTGATAATCCTGAACGAATACCACCCGATTAGCTCGAAGCCATGAGCCCCTTTCCTATAGCAGGTTCCACCTCAAATTTTTTACTACTACTGCATATTTCGCGCTTAGACTTCAGTTCGAAACTTGGACTCCCTTTCAATTGTTTACCAGACTTACAATTTACAATAATTCTTCCAGGCTTCGGCCAGCATTGAAGTATTTCATTGACGGGCACACGAAATGAAAAATAATACCGTACGCGGTAATTAAAGCACCTGGTCAGCTTTAAACTAGATCGAGCATAGAACGAGCGGGTGGGAGTCCGTGCTATGCTTAGTCTCCGACATCTTGACAGACAAGGTAGGCTTCGTCCCGATTGGGCCTGAGCGGTATTCCTTACTACGCACTGCACCACGCAAGAAACCCAGGTTCTCCATCCAAATGCGGCTTCGACCTCTGGCTAGAACCAGGTTATCCTGTATATAAGTACCTAGCTATAGTGACGCTCCCAATCCCACGCAAACCCGTTGCCCGCGGCAGTCATTTTATAGACTAAGGCAGACTAGGGCAGTTCACAGGCCAATCAACGGTGTACCCTATGTACTGCGTAGCGTGACGAACGGGTTTGCCTACTGCAATAGGGACGCCAAGCGGCACAGCATACCTACACGTACCTATCACAGAGACGCTGTACCTTTTTGACGTGAACTCCTCTGCATGGATCTGTAGAATATCCGTATGGCATTGGCATGCTACGTCGATGCACAAAATCTGACGAGTCCCAACTCCTTAAAGATGCGGCGCGTGTTTCCGGCAACTTCGGCTGCGGCTTATGTAGACCTGCAGTCTCTCGGTACTGTATTTATGTAATTTATATACTTATACATAGTAAATCCCCCCGCTGGAGCTCAGGGGATTCAAATCCCAGATAGTTAGCGTCTGCCCAGGTGCCGGCTCATGCTTATGTACATAGTAATACTATAATATACACTTAGTTATAGACAGGTTAGCTCTTGTTGCAGCTTGCATCATCCTAGAATAATATCTTAGAGTTATATAATTGATACCCCTTAGATAATTTCTACGCAAAATAACGCTGTCAAAACTAAATTTTTTGCGCTCAATTTTCTATAGGTTTGATTATGATTTTATGCACAATCTCAACTCCTTAGCAAACACGAGGGACTTTTGATCACCAGATCGCTGCTAGGGGATCCATGACTGCTTGAAGATCCCGCCATAAAGTACCAATTGAGCATTCAGGGCATTTTATTCTTTGCTTTACACTAGATGCTTTAGATTCTTCACAATTTCCCTAATGCTCGTCGATCACTTACCTAACAAATACCAAACAGTGGTTCGCACGACACCAGCCTCGGAAAAGATGCACCTGGCATTTCTAGTTGACCAACCGAGAAATATCTACCGAATCCCAAACCAAAGGCTCTACCATGACTATCCTACGCTCAGACGGGGTAACTTGCATGTGGCGAGTTAGAGCTGCACTCATGCCCACTTCCCCCTAGTCATTTGCAATTTTTCACGAAGCAGAGCAATTTATGATTGTTCATGGCTCGGACGCCAGACTACGACTAATTAATACATATGAAACAGAACATAAGAAAATACTCTGTTGAAAATATAGCCGTTAAGGTAGGCCTGAAACGCAATGGCCGTTGGATCAGCTCATCTTGGCCTACAATCTTGTTGGAAATGGTAAGTTGTGGGTTGTAGTTGTTATTTTGGGAGTCTCATCATAATTTTCATACAATAATAAGGCTACAGTAAATACTAACCCTAAAATGATATTACGCTGATATATTTGAGCTCATTATATCATCCATATGGTACTTTTCCCGACCACGATTATAGTAATAATTTCAATCAATGCCCCTTTAGTGATTTCAATAATTGTCGATAATGAATATTATAGTCACTTCATGCAGCCTACGGTAGTATTGTAAGTGCCTACACATACACATACACAGCCATTATCTTAGAAATGTCTTATATTGGAGTTTAGCGGAAGCGCCCGCTGAAGTCACTGGCTAGACGGGAATACCATCAGGGTTTATGGAAGAACTGTTTGCCATAGCCTGTACCGGCTCCCCGGCAAGCATTGACCTCCAAAGCCTGGCCATATTCACATCCACCCCAGAAAGAACCTTCGATGACAGGGTCCGGCCTGTCGATGGCAGCCTTCTGTATCTTTTCCACGCTTGCCAGAAAGCGGTCAACTACCGAGTTATAGTTCTCGAATGTTAACTTCCCGTCCCGTTTCTTGAACTTCCCATCTACCATGACGTGTTCGATATCTCCAACATTAGCGTGTAATATCACTGCCGCGACGGGATCTCGCCATCCCAGCATTCCGGGCGACCGGCCGTTGAAGACGGCCAGGTCCGCCTTCGCGCCAACGCGAATCACGCCAAGGTCAGGGCGTCTAAGCGCGAGCCCGCCCTGCCGCGTAGCCATGAGGAAGGCCTGGTTGACGGACATAGGATTGTTGTATGGGATCTCCCATCTCTCAAGAACTTGGTCGTAGAGCCTAGACCGGGTACGTTGGAGCCACATCCGCGCCTGCGTCATCAGGTCTGTTGAGAAGGTATGGAACGTGTCAGCACCTAGGGCGGCTTGGTCTTGTATCTGATGCCCGTTCGGGTTTGAGATCCCATAGTGCATCTCCGACTCGGGCGTGATCGAGACAAACTGGTTGGTCGACCGGAGAATCTTGGCGCCTATGGGCGTGATGTTCATGGCGTGGGAGAAAACTACAGCCATGTCCGTGTCTAAAACCCCATGGGGGTGAAGAACTTCCGGCGAGTTATCGGCTGAAGCGCGTATTAGTAACCTTCGCACAAGTTTACGCGAAGCATACAACTCCTCTCTCTCTGGGAGACCTACCCATCCATGGACCGCCCAGATAATGCATTGTCAAAACTGGGATATTCAACTCCCTTTTTCTTCGTTAGTTATCACGCAACAACCTGACGGATCGTTTCATTGTATACTTAGTCAACCCAACCACCGCCTGGATCTCCTCCGGCGCAGCAAACGACCACGAATCATACGCGATACCCAGCGTAGTCAGACCTAACGAGTTGGATTTTGCTTTCGCTAGCTCTCTAAAGTTGGCAATCTGATCCGGGATCGGATATTGTTCTATGCCAATGAAGGCATGACTCCAGTAAACTCTGGCACCGCTGTCAATGGATGCTTGCAGACCAGCCTCCGCCGTTTCCTTAGACCAAATATGATGAGCATGATCGAGTGTCGTTGTCACTCCGGCGTTGAAAGCTTCGAGGAGTCCTGCAAGTTGTCCGATATATACGTCTTCGCCCGTATAAAGGCCCGCGGCGTTTCCTTGCGCAAATCGAAATATGTAATCGGGCATTGTTGTATTGGCCGACAATGTCTTAAGGCCTGTCTGCCAACCATGTCGGTGGGTGTCGATGAAACCAGGCGAGATGATCTTGTGTGTGCAGTCAACGACCTCGGTGCCCGCCGGGATGTCGCTCGGCCGGGGCGTGTCATATATCCCTCCGATACGGTCGCCGGTGACTAGCAGCGCACCATCGCGAATTACTTCCAGAGATTCTGTCTGCTCATTAAAAGCTATAATGGTTCCACCGGACAGCAGAACTGAGTTCGAAGAAGCCATACTTGATACGATGTCGATGATGAGGGAATGCCCAAAGTATTTTGACGATGAATGGTGGACTATCGTGAGCGTAACCGTCAATATCTTCTATAGATATATACGCAGGTAAGCCTTCCAATACTGTACCGCATCACACCACTCGAAAGATTACTTTGTCTGCTTAGTCGCATTTAGTTCGCTTCGAAAGAGTTTTCGCCCTTTCGCGATAAGAGAATCATGCAACTCCGAATCGATAGCGTCTGTAATTACGGTTAATTCCGTCAAAATCATGTTATACCCCATTCGGCGCCGGCTGCTGACATATGGGAATGTATGCAACTACGTCACATCCGTCCATCCATAGGTAATTCGTGATACCTATTAGCCGCGACACACCGGGTACCCCACATTCCCGTCCTGTCCCGCGCCTCCGAAAAGACCGAGTCTTTACCAAAGGAGGCTGCCCGCGCCAAGGCCGCAACCCGAAGCTGTCAAGAGTCATGTTTGGTACACTAGAGACTGCACTTGGCTTTGGCGTTTATGGTTTTTAATTCTCTTCTTTTTTTCCAACTGCCTTCACGCTTTCGACTTTTATGCCTTCCCATTTATCCTTTTTTTATTATGCCCAGCTATGTACCGATAAGACACTATGAAACTCTCTGGCTAATAATTGACAGTAAAGTAGCCGCACAGTTTCATTGGTGATTAATTCTTTTGCAGTGTTCAGTTCTTTCTGACATGCAACATACGGACCCATCCATATGAATTTAAATAATTACTACATGCCTACCGCTCTTCGCATGGCAGCCTATATAGTCTGCTTCGAACACTACTTCTTGTAGCGCTATTTCTTCTTTCAAGCGAGCAGGCTTTTCCCATGATCTTCTATATTAAATCACACTGAAGCAGACTCGTGGCTGCTCGTGGCGACGAGAGCTCCACCAAAGGACTACCTTTAGTGGGTATAAAGCTACGACCAGAGCTTTTAGCTATGGCAAGATCTTTCCTCCTAGCACGAAAAATGAGCTCGTCGATATCTCCTGTTAGTAATTATCACAATACTTCTCTGTAACCCTAACCCAAAAGTCCGAGACAACATAGAGAGTGTAGTTCATACTCTTCCACGGAGACTGAGGACTCACTAACTCAAAATCGAAATGACGCAACAGCTATCGAAGCGTGTCAGCTAGCGACGGTTTCCTCTCCTGCGTTTAAACTCGGATTGGAACTTACCTCAACAAATACATTATTAAGCTCCAACATGGCAACTGGCTTTCCAGAGCACTACCAACGTCCCAAGCCAAAGACTTGGTCCACGGTCTGGGACATCTCGCGATACTTCTCGTCGCTAATATCCAACCATCACTCCGGTCGGAATACGTCGGAATCCTGGCCGAATACTGCCTCCGAACGTTGTATGGAAAGAATGTTGACGGCTATCCGGGTCCCGCCGGGTAGGAAATGACCGTCGAAGGTGTCACACGTGGATAGGTGACACGTAGCTATCACGCTGCATAATGCGCAGATACGATCCTTCGGCGTTAGCAATACAGTAACATGCTTATCAATCAGCAGTATGCTTAGCAAGCATCAGGACTCATAGCGATACAGCTTCCTAACAGGAGTTAGTACGGCGCTTCTCGGGCAGAATATAACCCCGCACTTATTGGGCTCTTTGGTATTAAATATAGGATATGGAGATCCCTTCGAAAGAAGAGAAGGAGATCATGGCCCTTAGAAACCAAAGATTATTATTAGCTGAATATGAATATACGTTCCAAGCCCCATTCACAGGCCCTTGTCACAGAAGGTATCTCCCTCGGGGGGAACTTGTTTCTGGATCAAGGCGGTAGTTGGTGCCAGTGGGCTAAAGCGCAATCCTTCGCGAATTACAGACTGGTAGAAATGTTGTCAGCCTGGAAGGAGTTGACCCGTTCTCTAAGAAAGGAATCGACCAACCTGCATGTATGGCAGCTGCTTCACCTCTTCTGCTCTTGCGGGACTCGACGGCATCCTGCCATCGGCAATCGCGGCATCGATCTCGGCTCGGACTTTTACGTAGACGCGCGGGGAGGTAATTATGTTCAGCATAGTAGCCCGAATAGCGTGGGCAGTAGTGTCGGAGCCCGCAAGGATCTGGAAGACGATCTCTGCTTTGCACTGTTCTGGAGAGACACCATGGCGGATGAAGGAACCCTGTCATTCACACTTAGCAGCACACACTTTTCAATACTTGGCTAGGGAAACTTGCCAACATATCCTTTTTATCCTCGGCATTAGGATCGGTGCGCTTCATAACGATCTCGTTTGCGAAGCTAGTGAGGTTGTATACGATCCGTCAGCTCTCGTTTCCCCCCTGCTTTCTATATACTACATAACTACTAAAGCAAACTAGAATCTAGGAAGACTAACCGCATGAACATGCCAACCCCTTTCTTATCCGTGACCTTGGGTCCTATCAGCCGTAACACCGGTGGGTAGAAGAAAACTTTGCCCAACCATGGTATCTCGGAAAAGGTAGAGCCCTTCATGGTGGCGGCTTTGGCAAACTCATGAAACGAGTGGATGCCAAGCCCCTCGTCCAGGTTGCCAAATGCAGTGCCAAACGCGATGCGCGAGATTGTGTCGACAGCGAAAAAGATGGCAGTGGGTGCCAGGTCCAGTGGTCGGAATTCGCTTTCAGTCGATATGTACTTGCCCCTGATGAGGGCCACTAGTTTCTCTAATTGCTCGTCTACGTTCTTCTCGATGATCGAGTTCTCCTCTCCACTTTAACCGGAAGTGAGCTGCGCCTTGAGCTTGTCATGCCGCGCCGTGTCGGATAAGCTGAGTAGGTTATCGCGGTATGGATCGAAGCGCTGCGCTCGGTACCAGTCGGAACGTAGGTAGGGCGAGCGCGCCGCATTCATACCAGGAGGTCGTTTGGACCTATACGCAGAAAAGAATCCCCACCATATTCGTCGTAGAGGTTGTGGTAGCGTTTCCCGTGGTCGCCATTGAGTATCCGTAGCATGTAGAAGTAGGAAAACCGAGCTAGAATGGGGCCGCGTAAATGGCGTAGGCGATACCAGGTCGCAAAGCTGGAGACCGCTAGGTAAGCGAGAAGAAGTACGCCACTTAGTTTAAGTAAGGGGAGGACCTCCAGGGTCTGCATATAGTCCATCGTGATGGATAGCATTTCTAAAAAGTATTTTGAATTTTATCATAAGTTTTGTATTATGGATGTCTTTCTCTATGTCCTAGCTGCGTCGCCTTATATATCTTCAGGTAGATCTCCCAGTCCTGGTCTTAGGTACCACCATGGAGGGGAACAACTTACATATAGAGCAACATGCAATCAAGGCCGCATGAATCTGTGACTGGCACGTATGTTTATGTCGTCTCATGCATAAGTTGTGTCTATATGTACCTCCTTTGTATCTTTATCGTACCTTTTGTTTCTTTTTAACATATGCTGTTTTTCATGCACGTAAAAATGTATTCCGAGGGGTTATAATTTAATGATAAAATTCATAAATACCCATAGCTAACGAAAAGTAAGTAACATGCGTTTATTCTTCTACTATTTCCGCACACATGAAATCTTGACTATGCCAACTAATCAAGGGTAGGTATGGATACGTAAAAAAAGTATGAAAGCCTTCATGTATCATTTAGCTCCCTAGCTTTGTCAATCTACCGCTAGCCTTACTGGAAGCGAACTCTAAGCCCTCTACTATCTCTCTTTGGAATTCCGAAATCACTGTCATGGATAAGAATAACATCCGTCTCATCGCAGTCTAGGCTCATCTGGTGGCCATCAGGCCGGAAGAGGACACCCAGTACAATGAACATTTCAGCCCATGCCAGACTATTCACGATATCATAATTAACCTTCTGAACCACGAAGAAAACGTTAGAGCGTAGGTACTCACTTCATTCCTAGGCAATTTCGAGATCCTTTGACAAACGGCACAAAATTTCGGTTTACACGAGGGTCGACGTCCCCAATCCACCGCTCAGGTATGAACTTATAAGGCTCAGGATATACCTCTGGGTCCATAAGCATATGACTGACAGACATTCCGACAGGTGTCTGTTCAAATTTTGTTAGGGGCGTACCATACATGTTTTGAATGAAGGTAACCTACATTTTTTGGAATGATCCACTGCTTGTATTGTAGGTCATAATCTGGCGAGATGCGTGGGCTGCGCCTGAAGAAACGGCTAAGCCTGGATTCTTTTTAGCATGTTACTATCAAGCGATGGTCATCACAGCTAGATTTTGAGCACAAACCGTAATCCTTCCTTAATACAGCCTGTTAGATAGGGCAACTTCTCAAGGTCTGCCCATTGGGGGACCTGTTCAGGGAAATTACTTGTAACATCCTTTAGATCTTCTTGAAGCCGTTCTTTGATTGATGGGTCGGCAAGAATGTAATATGTTATAATAGAGAGTGTGGTAGCGGTTGTAATTGTTCCGGCAGCCAGAAGAGCAAACGCTTCGCTTTGCAAACGGCCAGAGTCTTTCTCGGAATCAGGTAGACTGCTCTGCAGAATATGGTGAAATATCGAAGTTTTGTCGGACTCTTCATACTCATGTTTGCTAGCAATATCATATTTTACTTCCTCTACCCGTCTCTTACATAGCTGCTCAGGTTGTGGTCATTAAATGCATGGATTCTAGGCTTCTACAAGAGTGACTAACCATATGGAACATTTTGAACCCAGCAACGCGGGAATTAAACCCTTGCAAAAGGGCCGTCGGCACCATTCCCAGGACGCTTCGAATACGTATTAGCGATAAACAGTGGGCAGATTGAGGCACGCAAAGCTTGAATACCTATTGATCCAGGGCAAGTTCCGCAGATATGGCACCATGGTCAATATTCCCATTACGCTCTCATACCTAATAGCGAACCATATAAGCTCATGGGTACGGCTATGCTCCAAATTGGTTTGGGTGTAACTTGCCATTCTGGATTGAAATCTGGTGATTCAAGGAGCCTAGGATTCTCGCCGCAGGCGAACATCGCTGCGAGATCTCCAGTCACACACGTAAATGCGTAGTCAAGATGTACTAGTGTGTCCGTTCTCGCGAAGAGCCCCAATTTGTCATCCAAACTTTTGGTCTCGTCGTGGATTTGGTACTCCATGCGACTGACGCTCTGTTTCGAGAAGAAACCTTCTACCGCTTTTCTCCTTAGCTGGTGAAGCTCATGACTATGCGTTGTCGGAATGGAGTCTATCTAGCTGTTCAGTCATCATTTTATGCCACAAAAAGCCTCCGGCTTACCCGGTATTCCGAGTCCCGCACGGTTTTTGGAAATCAAGTTCGTCCTTCGTTTTCCGGCAGAAACATATACCTCGTTGTAGAAGTCGGCGTCTCGAATTCTGGCATACGTTAATATCCTGTGCATAACATCGAAGTCTCGCTTTTTAGAATGTAGGGTCTGATGCCCGGAGAGAGCATCGACATTGCTTACTAAGAAGTATGTTAATAAAATTTGAAAAAAGACCACCCAAAGACTTTTGACCTAGGCTTAATAATGGATATATTCATACATACCGAAAGTTCCCAGGGGTTGATGCGGACAACGGGACCTTCAAACCCATGTTAGTTTTGTAAAAGCCTCCCCTACGATTCATCTTGATCTAATTACCGTATTTATCGTGTAGAGCTTCCAAAACTTCAGGAAAATTCGAGCTATAGAGGTCGAAAAAAGCTTCATACCATGAGGTGACAGCCGCAAGTTTAGGTCCTGGGAATTTGGCGAGACTGGATAGGAAGACACGATAGAAAGCAAGACAGAACCAGTACAAGACCACAGAGGCCATGAAGCCCCCTACAACATGGCTAGAATCAACACCAGGCTGCGACATCGTGAACAAAATTTCAAGGTTGATTGCCATGTTCTGCACTATGAGAAACCCAAGGCCGAGCAAGAAGTAATTAACCTTAAACTATGATTAAAGCCGCTATAGAGAGGTAAGATAAGTCCGCTGCCTTAAGATCAAGAGGGGAAAATATGACGAAAGGTTTTGAGGCAGGCTATTCCTTGGTAAAGAAATCAGCACTGCATAAGATAGACTACCCTGACAATTCGCACATCATATCATTTCAGGAATGAGATCATCACGGTGTTTGTTTCGGAATAACACATTGCGAACATGGAATTACGGGAACAAATTATGTTGTGGCACGAAGAGTTACCCCATTATCTCTAAGCTAGTGGCTACGGGTAGGTCCCGGATCCATACACACGCGTTTCCTATCCTGCGTGGAAAGTATTACATGGCTTTAGTATACCACCTTTAGTAGACCACCTAGTCGCTGGTGGCTTGAGCCACCAGAATCCTGACTCGGAATAACATCAAGGATGAGGCATAAGATAACTGCGTGCATATTTGTCTTATGCTTGCATCTAGTGTAACGAACTTTCCAGCCAGTGTAATTGTCATGTTGGCCGGTCTCTACCACCCTCGCTGATTTAATATACCGAAGACAGGGAATCAGGATGATTTACAGGCTGTCCTTGATGATTTCTACTCGAGGCTATGGATTATCTAGTACGTCGTCGTGCTGCATTTGAGCTTATGATCCTGTAATACGTTGACTACTTTGTAAGGTTAAAGGATTTACATTGTTATACCATCCATGTCCTGCTCGAAATTACAATGGCCTGCAAATAAACGAGACCGCAAACCAAGGTCCATCCGTCTCAAAATCTCGTTAGACTCAAAATTCAGCTTCCACTGTGATCTTTAGTGCCAAGACTTTTCTCAATGGCTTCTAACGTCAAGGCTCTCGTGTTTGATCTTGGTGGTGTTCTCCTTGAATGGGACCGCCACAGCGTCACGTCTCTGTCACCAGGTCAGTTTCTGACTATCATGAATTCTAGGGCCTGGCATGATCTAGACAGAGGAATTCTCACCGTTAAAGAGGCTTGTAAAGTAGAGTTTTTCCCGAGACATTTTAGTCTTTCAATATGAACTAAGATATGAGTAGGATTTCAGTATCATGCTTAGCGTAGAGCCATCTGTTATCGAAAGTGCCCTAGAGGAGGCCCAGCTGTCTTTGACTGTCAACACTCTACTAGTGCAGACGATCCATGATCTGAGAGCATCAAGTCCCGATCTCAAGCTCTACATCATGTCCAACATATCCCGAGTGAGTCTACCCACACACGTCGCAGACCCACAGAAGAGTTGTTCATCATAATACAGGAGCATTACAAGATGGTGCGGGCCCTCGACCTACCTTGGTCCATCTTTGACTTCATCTTTGTTTCTGGTATAGAGGGCATGAGGAAGCCCGATTTATGTTTCTTCCAACATGTGATACAGCGGACTGGAGTTGATCCAAGCCAGATCGTCATGATCGACGATACGGTCGAGAACATTTGCGCGGCCCGATCTACGGGCATGTACGGGATACTCGCAGACGACAGCACAGCCAAGACTGGTGGTACGCTACTGAATCTTCTTCGTGATCCGCTGCCGCGAGCGGAAGTTTACATGAAAAACAATGCGAGAAACCATCACTGTGTCGTTGAGGGCCACAAAAATCTCATACTCAAGGACAACTTCGCCCAAATGATGATCTGGGAGCTCACAGGTAACGAAGGCCTCATTTATCTCAAATGGCCATCCGGTAAACTTCATGGAGCCAACGGGGACTCCATGAATGGCCAAGCCAGTGACAATAATGGGAGCTCTGTCAACTTAGACCTAAAAAATGGTCTCTGGAATTATTTCTACGAGGAACCAGTTCTCACATCTCGAGACTTCCCACCTGACGCAGACACGACATCGACGGCTTATCTGTCTCTCCCTCCGGAGTATCTATCCACGGTTGCGGATGTCGAGCTTGTCTTGGATGCGATGGCTACGAACATAGATTCGGACGGGATCATACAAACATACTTTACGAGTGACCGGCCGCGAACTACTCCCGAGGTCTGTTGCAATGTCCTTCGGGTATTCTATCGCTTCGGCCACGATTCCGATCCCCGCATCCGAAAGACGGAAGAATGGGTAGTTAGCTGTCTGGAAAACAACGCCTGCCTCAACGGGAACAGGTATTACTCGACGCCTGAAAGCTTCCTTTATTTCGTGGCTCGCTTGTACACAGAGTGCGGCCCTGGTCGGTTAGCGAACGAGCTAGACGTCATCAAGGGGAAACTTGAAGAACGTCTCAACATGCCCACAAACCCGCTATCTCTCGCATTACGCATCTTCGCCTGCCAGTTGGTCGGCATAAATAGAAGCTACTACAGGAAAGATCTCGAAAAGTTCTTGTCTTTGCAAGACAGAGATGGCGGTTGGCCAGCCGGGCACTTCTGCTGCGTAGGCAAAACCGGTGCTCGCATTGGCAATCGTGGCTTGACGACAGCCCTCGCAGCCAAGATCATTCAGAAAGAAATGGGGACTATCTAGAAAATTCTTGGAATATCATTATGTATTTCTTCGTCTTATGCCTTTAGTCAATGTATTCTATTGTGAGTTTCTCACTCGTGTTAAATTACCTAGTTATTGGAACAAACGTAAGCGGAACATATAATTAATGGTTAAAGGCTTTGGAGCCAAGTGTATGGTGCGATACTATTTCCCCTTTTCACATGATTATTGCTGAACTATTGGTGGCTATTCTCTGCATAACGTGTCAGTAAAGTTAACACACGACACAAAAATGTTATTGACATGACATACCCACTTTTTAGCTACCGTTAGCCACCAACAACCACAGCTGCCAGCTGCCACACTTATTCAAAAAACCAACACTTGGTTTCAGTATCTTTTTACATATAAACATAAATCGCTACACTTACACACATTGAAAAAATGACCTTACAAGAAGGTCGCAAGATTGACCCGTATACCATTGGATAGCCCTCAATTCGGGAAATTGATTAATACGAGTTGCATTGCAATTGGCCTTTTACACGTTGAGGAATAATAGGTGAGTTGGTCCTAAAGGGTATCACGTGGTGTCCCTGAGCACGTGCCACATATACAGTACCTGGAGGGCCAGCTTCAACCAGCTCTAATGCACCGAAAAGGCCATACACTGTAGTAGGATTTCTCCAATAGCTTTGCTTTAGTATAAGGTATATGATTTGGTTATTGAGAGTATTTGCTTCAATATATTCGAAAGGTTATTGGTGGTTGAAATGGTTGTATTAAGTACCGACAAGGGGCTGTGCAACACCTCGACGCTCGGATAATGATCACGTGATATCCCTTCCGTTCATTGCTGTATTATGTATATGTGGAAGTAAGCTTAAACATTTTGTATATGGATAAAACTAATATAATTTGGTAGCTTAAGTGATACTAGATTAAACCTGCATGTTTCTTAATTATATGCATTCATTTAATTTGAGGTTATTCAAGTAAAAGTCAGGTTTTGCTGTATGTGCGATGTGACATTGATGGAGGTACAGCATTTATATTACCTACATATGTAAGTCGCCAAATTACAGCACTAAGTGAGGCGATCTGCGTACAGTACAATGTACTAGTGTGGCGAAGACTAGGGCTGAGACCCCGCTTTGTAATACTTAAACCTGCTGGAAGCGCTGCGCTTTTGATCTTTCCTTCTTTTCTTCCTTAGATTAGAATCTTCGTCAATTGAGCTACCTTTTATCCCATGTTTGCATCATGTTCTTGACTGGAGCCGTGACACTAAGGATAGAAATGGATTTACTTTGCTCGGAGAAGGCTTGCACAGAGATGCCGTGAAACACAACAGTGTGTGAAAGTTTGGATTCTTCAAATGGGATATGGAAGCCTTCGGCTTGGGGCTATCAGATGTGCAAAACGTCGGCGCGGCTCGGTTTTAAGGATGGCGTGTGAGTTCTTGACGATGATGGCATCTGTAATCCGTCCGAAGGACATTCTACGCTCAAACTCAATCTGCCTACGTGATTAATTATTCAGCAGAGAATGCATACAGCTTCGTTACCTGTCGAGTTCTAATAAGACCTGGCTGGCCAAGTCGGGTGGCCGCGGGTACTCTACGACGCTCCAGGCCATCCAGAATGCTGTTCTCATCAACATGGAAAACTTTGCCTACGTAAACATGAATTCAGATATGAGTGTTGTCGTAGGCACCGGTGCAACATCGAATGAGTTGATAGACGTGGTTGGTAATGCAGGGAGAGAGATAAGTGAGTTCCATTAGGTCTGAGTGTTGTGTTTTCTTCGAAAGACACTAACAAAAATGCAGCCGTTGGGTTTTGCCCCGGTGTGAGCGTCGTGGGGGCCACGCTTGGGGGTGGACTCGGCCGACTCGAAGGCCTCCATGGCCTGACAAGCGACGCGCTTCTCAGCGTGCGAATGGCGTTGTGGAACGGCACAATCATTGAGGCTTCTAATTTGGTTACCCAAGACCTCTTCTGGGGTGTTCGCGGCGTCGATCAGAACTTTGGTATCATCATCGGAGCTCTGTTCAAGACGTACCCCACGACAAATAGGGGCATGCAGTATAGTTCGGATTTGAACTTCACCGCAGACAAGCTGGAGGCTGTCTTGAATGTGCCAGATAATCTATTGGCACCTCAATTAGATGCTGCTTTAGCTATCGCCATATCTATTTCTCCTGATCCAATAACGCTTGGGGTGAGTGATGCAAACGGGCAATTTACGCCCATGAGACACCACATGTGCGTTAATGGTGCTAACCGAAGTCTGTTCGATTTCAAGCCGGTGATAAGGATGATCATCGTGTATGCGGGGCCTTTTGAAAAGGGACAGGAGTTTAGAAAGCTCTATTCCCCGTTCAGCTCCGGGTTTACTGAACAGTTGGTTGCTTGGACAAACCTAACGACAGTTGCTTTTCCTGATATAGTGGCCGGAGGACTCGTGAACGGTAACCCGCACAGTCAGTACAGCGTCTTAACTAAAGATTTACGATAGAGAACCTACGCGAAGCTGTCGGTTCCCTCGGTTCCTTAGCACAACAGTACCCGTCAATAAAAAAGAGCACCATATTCATCGAGACTTTTGGTCAGAAGGCTGTCAAAGCACTCCCGCGAGACTATTCAGCCTTTCTTCACCGGGATAATGAGTTCCGCAACGCAATAGTATTCTCGGTGACCTATTCCGATGGCGCTGTTGCTGATGCGGCTAATTATTGGGCGCTGGAGATGCGTACCAAATTTGCGCAGCCCGAGGTCTCGGGATACGACAAGTTGCAGATATACCAGAATTATGCGCACGGTGATGAGCCTTTGTCGTATTTGGTACGGTTACGAGGAGTGGTGCCACCAACGCTTAACCAGGCTGAAGAATAAATATGCTCCCCACGGGTTCTTTAATGGGGTTCATGCTATTTCTAGCAACCTTGCAGATTGGTCCTGAGTCTTTGGCTGAATGATAGCTATTATCATTTTTCCGTACTTTTCCTTTTGTTTAACAGATCACATTAGCCTACAGAGGTATTCAGAAACACAGTGAAGAAGATACTTAACGTAAATTTTCCTACGTACTTTCAAAGCGTAACACAACATATCTAGTCGAAGGACTAGGTAGTTAAAGACACACCCTCTGTGGTAGTTGTGAATGAGGCTCTAAGCTCCAGGCTTGCAGTGTCCCGCATCATCGTGGTGCGTAGAAAACTTCTTTGTTTGATGGTTGTAACAAATTCCTGAGGTATGTTGAGCATCCCATCCCCTACCCCCTTTTTTTCTCCCCCCTTTTTCCCCCTCCCCCTTTCTTTTCCCCTTCCCCCAATTCTAGAGACTTTATTCTTGGAACTTGTAGACTTGTGCAACTTATTCTAGGTGCATGCTTATCTTCTTTACCAAAGTCTAGGACCTAATAAATATCACGACACGTCTATTCACCATGGACCCTCCCAATACCAAGCCGTACCATCTACCTTCAGATGCCGTCTGGTTCAGTCAGTAAACTTTCTCCACTACTTCAGTCGCTCACACAGCCATTAACTTCATATATGTGTATGTATAGTCACCGGGTGTTCGTCAGGAATCGGTCAAGCTCTGGCCCAGCTTATCGCTAAGACCTCCAACCGGGTCGTGGCAACCGCACGCAAAGCAGCCGCTTTATCAAGCATTACCGACGACGACCGCGTCCTGAAGCTGGAGCTCGACGTGGCCTCCATCAGCTCCATAGATGCCGCACTCCAGGGTACGCTAGAAAAGTTCGGTCGCATCGATATCGTCGTCAATAATGCAGGCTACACACTCGCTGGAGATACCGAAGCCGCCGGGGATGAAGAAGCTCGGGCTGTGATGGACACCAACTTCTGGGGTATGGTTAACATAAGCAAGAGATGCCTACGAATTATGAGGGAGGAGAACTTCAAGAATGGCCAGCAAGGTGGCGTGATTATGAACGTGAGTTCTATGGGAGGTTATACGGGCTACCCGGGACAGGCTTTCTATCATGCCAGTAAATTTGCCATGGAAGGGTGGACCGAGTCTGTAGCAAAGGAAGTACCATCCATATGGAACAGTAAGTTCCCATTTCTCGATTTCCTGATCTTTACAGCGATTACGGTTTCAAATCTAGCAACGCTCATGGTTATTTAGTCCATCTGTGCAACCTCGAGCCCGGCGGCGTGAAGACTAATTACGCGACCTCATCCTTGAAACCCATTGCCGAACGACACATAGCTTATGCCGATCCCAGCTATCCCGCGAACCAACTTCTCGGACACATAGCCAGCGCTCTGGCCGCGCTCTGTGGGCCGAGCCAAGCGCTCTGGCCGTGGCTATATACCAAGTTGTTAGCCGCGAAAAGCGAATCCCAATACGGGTTCCCTTAGGATCTGATGCCTGGGGCATGATTGCTAAAGACCTCGAAAGTACCAAGAACGATCTGAACGACATCAAAGATATTAGTCTCTCTGTGGGCGATGCGAAGCAGTTAGATTCTATTCGCTTCTTGGCTTAGTCTTAGAAGCGAAGTACGAGGGTATACGTGTAAACCCATCTCGAATAATCGCGATACAAGCTGTTAGGATAATGGGCCTTCAAGAGATTATGGGCCGCGAATATGCCCGTGCAGAAAAAGCACTTAGACTACCGTTCAACGCCGGTGCTCCGGCACCTCAACCAGGCGGAGTACCCAGGTATCGTTAGGGTTGAAAGGGGGGAGGGGGTAAATGATGTTGTATACACCTAGCTATTCTGTAAGTGTAACAGCTTAAATAGTTGAGTTAGGGAAAATGCCTCAGGCAGTAGCTCTGAGAAGGATGTGACATTATTAACCGCTCATTACCTAGATCCATACCCAGTACCTACGTCGTAGTAGGTTGATAGATAAGCGTGTAAATTGGAAATAGCCATTTCCGGACAGAATATTCATGTATCACTAATATTCGGAGATATTCGGAGATCAATGGGATCAATAGGAGTACTGCCTATCAAGCACAGTATGGCTATCCCATCGCATGATACCTACCTACGTAGGTACTTTCCCCCAAATTAATAGCATTCTTAGGTAATGGTTGTGCTACACACCTTTATCTGTTATCTCAAAGCCACAAGCTATGCATAGGTATATTTGGAAGCTACCAGGTGAGTAAATAACGCAATCATTCCCCTTTGGAAGCCACCGATTTCATTGCCCACTAGTCAGGTGATGGATCCTCCTTTTTCAGGGTCAACCGTCAACCCCAGACCCCTTGACGTCGAGTTATTTTCAAGGTTCCTCGGCAGTTGGACAGTCCGCTGCGGTGGTCTATCCGATCGCTGCTGCCGGGGGTGCCATCCGCCAACAGGCGCAGCCCGACCGCTTGCCAAACGCCGAGGAGTCATGAGCTGCGGTCCGCCGGTCATTATCCCGGCTGTAGGCCATTTCATCATCAAACTCCAGGGTTATTTAGGTTTACTAAATGCGTATAGGTAAAAATACAAGGTACCAAGCAGCTGAACAATGAAAGCTGACAGATCTGCGATGATATCCATGCCTTACTTGTTTAGTTTATTGCATATTTATACTACGATAAGCACAGCGCTCTGCGCCGCAGTGTCGTACCTCTTTGTCGATACAGATCCTTGAACGACATCAGTGATCGTCAAATTCCGGAGATTTATGGGTATACCGTAATAGTGGCAGTGTCTTCCTTCTCGTATATTTCTAGTAGCAATCAAAGGTAATATTGGGTTGTTCTGATAGTAGAATTATTATATTTGTGTATAAATATCTGAATTCATGTCTTCATGATTTGTTAAGATCTATTCTCTTCACACATACGAGTTTATTTACCTGGCTTCAGCGTCGAAATATCTTCAAAATGAAGTTTACATCAATATTCCTAGTTGCCTTTGCTGCCGGTGTCATTGCCGACAATGACGGTGTAAGTTCACTGTTATTTAAGTGATCTCGAGAGGAGCTAACACTGGCTGAACTAGATATGCGACGGAGGCATGTGCCGTAAATACAATAAGTTCCAAACCTGTGGAACCGGTACCGTAAGTTAAAGCCGTTCAAAAATGCTGTGTCGTGGTTCTAATAAATATAGTGTGACGGGTTTAATGGGAGGCTTTGCACTTTCAATGGTGGCTTCAAGCTCTCGAACTGTCCAAACAAAGACGGCACTTTATAAATCTCGAATAGGATCATGGGATACCCGGATATCTAACTAGGGTTCATACTTGGAGTAAACCCTTTTGCTTTTACTTGGATATAGATTGTATCTAGTCGCTTATTAGGGTGCAAAGTTCATCAGCTGTTTTCTATCTGTGGTTGGACATATATTCTTTTCTGGCCGAGTAGATAGCATAAAGCATACACTTCTAAAATCTCTGGGGCCATAGAGTAACTTGACTATCATTTGCCTTTCTGTGTGTTGGGAACGATCCAGCTCTTTTCATATTACTCGTTTAGAATTCTTCAAATTGTCCATCTACAGGTGTCCGGCGTAGGATCCATTCCACCTCGACATTCTTAATCTTCGACCTATTGCTTCCAAGATCCGTAGACCGAGGGCGGTCGAGATTATGATAGCTTCCAGTGCCAACAATCCAACCCAGAACTCGTCCAAAGTTGTGGCCTTGTAGTTTCCTAGGAAGCCTTCAAGGTCCCACTCAGGTGGATTGTGAGGTATTAGATGGAGCATCAGGAAACGATAACGTAGCTTAGACACATCAAAGTGTGAATATGCGAAATTGATCTGGTTAGTTAATATTGTACGCACACATATTGAGCATTCTCTTAAAATATGCCCCCCCCCTTAGGAATTCAAGGGGTGACCTAACTGGAGTACTTACCTCATTGCCGCATTTGAATCGATACGAGACAGGATGAAAGCGTGTCGCAATGGATTTGCGACCAAACAGGGTGATGCTCAGGTGCTTTATCTAGTGTAATGTAGATGATAGATTTGGTATGTAAGGAGACAAGACTCAACAGCTTTGAGTGATTCATTCATTTGATGCCCTATGCATTGATATTGAATGAACTGGACGAACCAAAATGAGCTATCAAGATAATTGAGGCATGATATGCCATGATTCAAGGCACAACAATCAGAAACGAGGATTCTCCGTAAGGTATTAATATATCCCGGAATAGGACACGTGGTAGCATCGTTATAGGGAAGATCTTGATGAGATCTGGCCACGTCATGCAAAGTTGAAGATACACATGCGCATATATGTTAGGGGGGGGGGGGGGGGGGGGGGGTTAATATAAAATTTGTAATATTATATTGAAAAATAAAAATTTGCAATATTTAAACAATTTATAGGCTTATCCAAAATTTTTTATA
>MU388357.1:0-76616 GCA_022578535.1 Jackrogersella minutella
CTGTGGTTGTTGGTGGCTAACGGTGGCTAAAGGTGGCTAAAAAGTGGGTGTGTCGTGTCAATAACATTTTTGTGTCGTGCCGTTAACGTTACTGGTTCATCTAAGCGACTTAAACCAATATTAATACTTTGGATACTTGGCTTAGGTTTCCGATGACAGTCAATACAGTTTGCCCTGCCGAGAGTGAAGTATGACTTTGAAAAGGGGGAGCTGACTAATCGATAACACGGATCATATTGGGTTTTATACACCCATTTAAAGGTAAATAGAAACATGTCTTAATATAACTCCTATTATATGACTAATTATCTCTGTGTTCTACTCTGTTACGCTTTCGATGTAGCGGAAAGCGAAAGGGGTACCTAGGATCAATAATAAACTTGACGCACTACAGCGGTAATTTGGATAAGTTGTCCCATTAATAAATGGCATCCCATTAACGAGAATTCGGTATAATTGATATACCGAGCTGGGACACCGTTGCTCCTATCATATCCCCCCAAACTCAGGATATAGAGTCTGCTGTAACTGTTTACTAGAGTAAGGTCACCCTTCAAGAGAATGTAACGGAGTAACCACCCCTTATTAATCTCGAAGCTTGTCTGTTAATGTACTGCTGCCCAGTGATAATTAGCAAAAGCCTCTCACCGTAGCATGGCCGATAGTAACCAGGGCCAGACACTCTGCCTTCACAATCGAGGTGGGCGCTGCCGCTTTATAGATAGTCAAAGGGGCCAGACACCTAAAGTTCTAGACGTCTTATATGGATTATGGATAATCATCGGTGTCTCTTAGACCGAAGACTTTGATACATTTTAGCTGTAGCGAGCGTACTTTTGCGACACGCCGCACAATCAAGAAAATATATGAATCAAGTCATGTCTACCTCCCGCATGGAGCTGTGAGGCCACTTGTAGGTGTGTATACACCTAGAGTCTCGGATGACTCTCCAGAGAACGAGCTGGTTCTAGCGGAGTTTCCAAACCCTTTGGCCTCATCGAATACGTCAAGTTAATCGCTCTTGGGTTCCTAAGTAACCTTCACTATTAGAGACAGTGCATCACACAAGACTGTTGCTGCTCCTTTTTCAATAATAGGCCTCACCTAAAGTGTTCAGGTCATTCAGATTGAATCTCCCTCATGTGAGTCTTTACAATCTGCTGTAACTGCACTCCCTCTCTTCAACCAACACATCAAACCCGAACCCAACAGCATTATTTGTTGTCTAACGTTACTAACGATAGAAATGTCCGCATCATGTGCGCGTGATAATAGACTTCATTCATTCGACTTATTCCATTGCGAATATGCTAAAAGGCTTCTAACAAGCCTTGTGGCTTCATGTGTTCAAACCCAATTGATAGCATTCATAAATATTGCCTTTCTTAATTCTGCGTCAAATGTAATGGACCAATGAAAGATATGCACGTCGAAAGATGTCTACCAAGCAGCAAAGGACCCTTCCCCACTGGCAGGGGGGTACGTGGTGGAATTGAATGGATCTTCTATCTAAAAGGAGGTGAGATCTCTCCTAGGGCTAATACAGTGTTAATTAACTCATGTGGGACCATAGCGACAATGTACTGATACTGAACTCCTGACTCAGGAGTCCCGAGAACTCTGGACGGAACCGTGGTAACGAGGAAATACAATGTTTATGCTTTTTAATCTCATGTATGAAAGCTACCCCGCCGATACAGGTGGTTACGTGCTTTGGTGACTTTAAATATCGATTATCGATTGGAAATGCATCTTTATATTAAATCATCTGCATGCATTGAAGCTCAGATCGTACAGTGTGAGCTGGCCATGGTCAATGCGTTTAGCGGTAAGAGGGTTCATCTGCTGCCAGAACTTCTTCCATCTTTGTCTCGTCACATCTTAAAAAAAAGATTCATTCATGATTATAACAACTTGCTAACATTTATTCGGTACGTTTTTAATGGTTCTCAGTCGGTTAGGAATTATACTTGTTTGAGCCTAAGTTTCGCATAAGCCCATTAATTATTACTACCTTCAGAGTCGCCCATTAGCCGAACCCAAGAGACTGGAAGCTGACTAACACCGACGAACTCCAACCAGCGAGGGTGAATTTTTAGTCTTCACTTAAATCGAAGTTTACGAGTTGGGTAATACCCAACCATGGCTTCCCAACCGAGTGGAGCATCGAGAGGTCTCTTCGGATTGGGACATTTTTCGCCGCCGTCTTCCCAGCCAGCCCCAATGTTCGGAGGCCTATCTAGCCAGTCTACCGCCTCCAGCTCTGGTAGCAGTGGCGGCCTCTTCGGGAGCTCGACCTCCCAAACCACCCCCCAGACAAGTTTATTTGGAACCCCCCAAGCTAGTCCATCCCGGCCTTTTCCTTCTGGGGCCCCTACCTTCCAAACCACGAATGGATTCGGAAGCTCTGCCACGCCGGTGAGCCAGCCGCGTGGGGGTCTGTTCGGAGGCCCGTCGATCCAAACAAATCAGACACAACCGAATATGTTTAGTAATTCTAGATCGCCGGTCACCGTGACCAGCCCTACGCCAATCTCGCGATCGAGTCAGCCGTCAGTAAGCAGTCTTGGGACCTCCTCCCCCACGCGTTCCAGTCCAACCCCGGCCCCTAGGCCAAGCCAGTCACCAAAGAAGAGAACCGGGACTCCGGCGTCCTCGCCCAACGGCACACCCGGTTCGGGGGCACAGTCGCCTTCGGAAAAAGAGCCCGCAGATCGGCCTGCCAAGTCCCACGTCGACCCACACGGCGACCTATGTCTTGAGGTCGGCCACCTGGCAGCAGAGTTTCTAGTCTGCTCCAAGGCCATGGCGAGGTCGTCCCCTTTCTGGAGGAAGATGCTGTACGGAGAGTTTGCCGAGGGCAAGAGAGCGCAGCCCCAAGACGGGAAGTCGGAATGGATCGTGAAGCTGCCCGAAGACAACTCCGCCGCGATGAGCATAATTCTCAACATCATCCACAGCCGCTTCGACCAGGTCTCCGGCTACGAGGACTTCGTCTACACCACGCATCTCTACAACCTATGCGTCTTGACGGATAAATACGACATGACTCACATCCTGCGACCCTGGGCTCGGGGTTGGTCGCGCTCCACGCATGCGCAGTGCGAGAAGCTCGGCCAGTCCTTGCGCTCCAAGTTCTGCCACGAGCGGCTCTGGATCTCGTGGGAGCTGGGGGATCACGTCACGTTCGACGCGATGGCGAGGGCCTTGCTCCTGAACTCATCCGCCGCGGCTGGAAACAACCTGCGCTACGTCGGCGCCCTGGAGCCGCCGGAGATCTATGGTAAGTCTGCTTTATTAGTCAATTCCCCTAGCTACGATGTGTGAAACTCAAGTATCGAAATCGCAGAAAGCATACAGCAAGCGCGCCTAGGGATGATTAAGCAACTCCTCAACCCCCTCGAGCTCATACTACAAGGCCTCGTCCAGAACGACAAGTCGTTCTGCGGACGGCCTGAATCCGGGTCTCAGAAAGGCGAGTGCTTAGCTTCGATGCTTGGCACGACCATCCAGTCGCTCCATAGCAACGGGCTATGGCCCATACCCGATCCCGCAGCTGTGCAGTGCAGCGTGTGGGAATTCGCAGCGAAGCTCCAGTGCCTGGTGATAGAGGGCAAGTTTGGAGACTACCATAAGTGCTGCCAGTCCCACGGCCTGAAAGCCAGGATCGATAACACTTTGTTATCTATCCCTCCACTACTCAATGAGCTGCACTGGCGTCACCTCGAAGCGCAAGCAAAGAAGTCGGGGATGTTAGTTCTCAGGGTCCCCTAAGAGCCAAGCTCGTTGAGCTTTATCTAATGACCACTTCACACGGCACTATCCAACCTACCCAGGCACCTATCCCACGAGTCGCTGCTAGTTAGTAGCGGTAGAATACGGGCGAGGGCCTGGAAGTGACACAACATATGCATGTTTAATATGTATGTAGGATACCGATAGGCGCATAAATTGAGACAAGCCATCAAACCGCCCCGAGACGAATCCCTGTATTGGTGGCATCCCTGTACGTAGGTAGCAGCAAGCCGTTAGACGTCAGGGACGTGACACTGCAGCAGATAGGAACACAAAAAGATGTATCTAGAACAGTCACAGGACGAATTCCAGAAGATTTCTCAATACTGTAAAAAGCTGAATACCTCCCGCGGCCACATCCTGTAGCCCGTGAACTCGATGTAATCCCCAACATTGCCAGACCACTCTAACCTCTAACCTGTGCCTTACACATCCATGCTCCCCGGATCCCGGCTCGTGAAGATCTTATACACCCTCTTGCTAACCGCCTGCCCCACGACGCGATCGCTGAACGCGCCGTCTTTGTTCGCGCACCTCCGACAGTTCTCGAGCGCGAGGGGCCCGTCGCTCTCGAGCCCGCGCACGAGCTCGGCGACGGTGGCGTACTTGGCGGCGATGCCGTAGGCGATGGGGGCCGTGACGCGGGCGACCTCCTGCAGCATGCGGACGTAGATGTCCTTAGCGTCCTCGCCCGTGCGCACCTGGCCGGCCTCCATGCAGAAGCCGGCGTCGGCGGCGGCGTCGCGCGCCTTGCGGTACGGGATCGTGCTGATGTGCTGCGTGAACACGGCGACCCACTTCGCCGTCTCGACCTGGATGTTCGTGTGGTGGATCAGCGCGCCGTGCACGACTTGCAGGGACAGCAGCGCGTCTTCGACGATGTCCTCGTCGATGTACTCTTGCTGCGCGTTGTTGTTGTTGTTTCGGCGGCGCGGGTTAGCTGCACTTGCGTCGTTGTCGAGGGCGCGGACGGCTGATGCGAATCGTCGGTTCTGTAAGTTCTTGTTCTTGCGCATATACAGCATGAGTCCTTCTATCAGATAAATGAGAGTGTTGCTAGAGTATGCCGTCTTCATCTCCAGCACATGAGCCTCGAGGTCTTGGCCGTCGGTGCCGAGGACGAGCTTGACGAAATCGGCGGCTTCGAGGATGACCATGACGTGTTTCTCGGGCATGATATGCGTTGGAATGGGTTCCCAGTGCCCTTGATCCTCGTTGTATTTGGAGCTCACTTTCCGCCGCCACTTGACGACGTTCTCGACGCGGCTATCCCAGTACTCAAACTGGACGTCCATCTTGGTGAGTAGCTCTTCGATCTGGGCTTTGATGCCGGTGCCTAGGGTGCTGGGAAGGTCTGCAATCATCTCGGGTACAGCTACTTTCCTGTCGGTCTTGAGCTTGTTGACTTCGGCGAGTGCTTTCTCTTTCTGCTTCTCGACAAGCCGTTGCTCCTTTGCCTTCTCTTTCTCAAGCCGTTTACGTTCCTTCTCAACTTCGCGAGCTTCTGCCTTTTTCTTTTTTTCCTGTTCCTTTTCTTGGTCAGTCGTTCTTGGCTCCCCTGTTTTCTTGGCTGGAACAGCTCTCGCTGCTGTCTTGAGTTTCTTGCGAGGTGGAGAAGGTGTCAGGCTGAGAGAGCATCTTCTAGCCTTGAGCCTCGAGAAGTCGATATCACCCAACTCGGGCAAGTCGTCAGAGTCAGAGTCTATCAGCTGATTGTTGCTAATCTTCATATCTGGCATTGAACTGGATATTGGATCCCAGGACCCATTTTGTTTCGATTTTTTAGGTTGGTGTTTTCCTGGCAAGTCTTCAGAATCGTCATCTGATAGATCTATGACCACTGGTGCTTTTGTCGGTTGTTTGCCCTTTGGAGAATCGAATGGGCCGTTGGACGCCAATCGCTTTGTCTTGCTGTTTGTAGGCGGGTGGTCATCTGTTCCCTGTCTAGGAGAGCTTTTGAATGGGTCGCTTGTCAAATCTAGAAGGGTTGCCTTCGTGTTTGCGGTCCGCTTCTTTGGTGGAAATTCTGGCGCGTTACTGGGAACAAATCCATTGGGAGAACTGCTGTATTCGATTGGATCGGCTGCTGATTTCCATCGCTTCAACCCAGTCGGTGAAAGAGGTTTGCGCTTCTTAGAGGGTACTACGGCAGATGTTGTCCTTTTGAAACCATTATCCTCTCTCGTCTTGGTACCTGTCGTAGAAGTTGAGGCCCGGGATTTATTTGCTCTATTTTTGTCAAGGTCACCGGTTGTATCAAAGTCGTCTGACAGAAACAGAAAATCCTCATTCTGCGGTTGATGTGCGCCATTGGTTCGTTTCGGATTCGCGATTGTATCATGTGATATATCGTCCAGTGGCCTTTTGGTCGCATTTGTGGATGAAGTTGTGGTCGCGCCGAGGATACCATAGTCGAGGGCTCTAGAAGGAACCTGCTGACTTGTTCGTGACGCGATTACAGGTGAAAGTGTGATGATTGGTGGGGATGGAGCAGCTGGGCTCGAGGATAATAGACTGATTATTTCAGCTGGCATTTTGACATTACTTCGATAGCAAGCCTGGTCTAGCAATTGAGAAGGAAAGCTAAGGGTTAGTAGCAAGGATTAGAGCTGACATCACAAATGGTCCAAAGAAGCATTGTTTGAAGACATCGCGACAATCGATAAGTTTTGATGAATTGACTAAATTTTACAATCAAAGAAACGCGTTTGCCGCAATTGACGAAATGGAAACAAACGCGTCAGTGGCGCGTAGCACGTGATGCAAACTCTAAATCTTTAAGCCTATTTTTGGCTTTTTGTCAGCTCCCCTTCCACTTATCCGTACCTAAAAAATAAGCGTAGAAGGTAGGTAATCGATCAAGTCTTCCAGTTAAAGATTTCAACTTTTTATCGTCAGACTAAAACGGTCTACCATTACCTAATAATTCATGAAGTTGGAATCCTACAACCGGGAATAAGTACTAGATCCTCATGACATGTTCATATGATCACTCATATGCATCGCATCTCGGCATTTCAACTCCAAGCTCCACATTCAATACCGAAAGGCGCATGCATTATGCATCATATACATATTATGAAACCTTTTCTTTCTTGACCATGAGGAATTCATCGTTCAGCGATCCTTTCATCTGTCCCAAAAAATCCAGATCGTTGGTGGTGAGACTTTTTGATGGCCTCATTCAGCGAATCCTAATCAAGAATTCCCGCTCCCAGACCCCACAAACGGGGAGGGCTCTCCGGATTCTAGCTTGCAAGGCCCCCTTTCCCTTTTCCCAATGTCCAGGATGTCGATGGCTCAGTACAATTGCAGAGTGCCAGAGAGCTCCTTGACAAGCGGTCAATAAACCTTCTCACTTACTCAAGTTTGAAGATCGCGATACTTCCAGGTTATTAGGCGTGACAAGGGAGGCCTGCGGGAGATGCGTGCATGCATGCCGAACCGACAGTTCCCAACTGGGTCTTTTAAGAGCTGCACGACTTCAAGTGAAGTGGGTTAACCTGGAAGTCTAATCGTAGTATATGTACGTGTAATATGTAGATTAACACCCGCTGCGAACACAGGATAAATTTGCCGACTCGTTCTTGTCACCGCGCATACACGCGTATCATGTACGTGCATACAATTTGTATGCACGCTCGGGCGCGGAATTGGTGGGAATTTCAGCAGACTCGGGTCTTGGCTGTCCATCATCACCGCAGAACGCAGCGGCCGGGTGGCAGATGCGAAGAAGGGGATACCTTTTTGAAACAAGCGACCAATCAGATTCCCGCGCACGCGTTTCGAGGTTGGGAAACAAAATTGCGCAGACAATCTAGCTTCTGCGGCAATATCGGCGTAAACCAGCCTGCGCCTTTTGCATTTTCTGTGCACGCTCAGACTGCAGAAGCTGCCTGCCAGCCTGGTTTTCCGAGCATTAATAAAGACTGGATGATCAGATCATGATCAACGATGCCCCCGGATGCACGCACGGTCGGAGATTTTGCGAGGTCTCTACACAGCATGCAACACTGCAGCTGTAAAACCCAGTCAGGTCGTCGTTGATAGTTGACGAATCCTGAGGGAATCTGGGCATATGACGTCTGCGGTCTGCGAGGTTTCTCGGGCACCTACAGTAAGCAGTATATTATCATCGACGTTGAAACGCTTGCGAAAAGGTCCATCGAAGTGCATGATGGTGTCGGTCCAAGACTGTTCACTGGCTGCTAGGCAGAAGGACTAGCTGGCTAAAGCAACTTACTGTGTATTGCTACTAGTACAACAGAATCTAACCTCATCCAACTCCGACGATGCGGACCAAATCTGGACGGATCTTTCCTTCAACGGGCTCATATCACTGGCGCGCCGCTAATGCTCGTACACGAGTCTTTGAACATGAACGTCAAAAGTGTGACTATCTAAATACAACAGCACCTATATCTACCTTCTTATTGCAGTATTTCCTATTGTAGATTGTGGGGTGTACTGCATAGTAGTGTAATTGAAGTACCTACGCTAGCAGCTGGCGCGTTCCTGGACTACGAAATATCCTTCTTAAGAAGTTTCTGTAGCATCGAGAAGGGAGACCTTGCCATGAACAAGAATGGGGTTCCCTACCGACCGAGTGGCCAAGACCTAGCCATCGTAGCCTATATGTGCTTGTAGTTTAGCTCTATATGTTTGGTATTTTGTCGAGGCGTATATCAAAGACAGTAGGAAGCTGAGGGATCTTGGGAGGTTAGATATGACACTATTATATGCCGATTATGTAAATGCATGTGTAGTTTCAATTTCGCTATACGATTATAATACGAATTCTCAGGATGATTAGGAGATTGTGATGCTCGTTACAGTTCAACTTTATCTTATAATGCATTGTGTGTGTGTAAAGTTCTGAGTTGGTAGACATAGGCACGGGACGTTGTCGAAGAACATCAACGTCAACCTTGCCGGACAATTACTTCATTGTCATTTTTGACTCATCCTTGAACCAGCATGGTGGCGGTCGAGAATTGCTATCGTAATACATAGATAATCCGTGGCATCTCATGCATAAACTAAAATAAAGCTCCCATCTTCAAAGTTCAAGGTGGGTGTAACAGACCTCGTCAAGACTTGGAATATAGCAAAACAACATGTCGGCAGTTGAGGTGTACTAGGATAAACTACTGCAACTTCAAGCGGCCCCGCCGATTTAACCTTAAGGCTATACTAATATATTATGACAGTTTAAATGATTTTGTATTATATGCTTCCCTTGTGCCCAATGACTATTGGGGTGTGCATACTACCTTTTATCGTCATAGGAATCATGACTCCTCCTGCATACGCACACTAATATCCATACCCCTTGATTCATCTGCACAGAAGTGGTGGTGGGATGCAGTCCACCGCTGACTTCCGGGATCTCTCATTCGATCGACGATGATCCAGATAGAGTTACAGATCAGTGATTTGGCTTTAAGCACCTTGCCAAGGGCTACCCAACTGGCTATCACCCATTGTTTGCGAATCGTCAGGCCTCTAAGTGACATTTGCCTAATCTGCCCGGGTGGGATAGACTGGTCCCTAGGCGTCCCTAGCTGTCGGGTCGGGTTCTGATAAGCTCTGAAAGAGCATTGACTACATACTGGAACGCGTTGCTTGAGATAAATACAACGGATGTGAAATCTTCATTTGGTATCACTACCCCGGGCTGCCCGGGGCTTGCCTGGGACTATCGCCGAATCAAAGGCAGGGACATTCTTATCCGCCCCGCGAGTGAGGAAAAAAGGGGAGCGAAACAAGCGCTTTAGCGCTCGGTGCCTGTCAATTTAATATCAAAGGATCACCGGCGACGACGTTCCGGGGAAAATTCTGAAACATGTGTGTTGAGGCATGTATCATGGACTTTCTCTGACCTTGTGAGTGCGATTTTCACGTGATAATTATGAATTCTAAGATCTGGGTGATGTGATAGAGGCGCTTGAAAGTTGATAGGTGACATCAGTTCAATACCTACCGGATGCTAGGTTAGTTATTTCATATTTCCATACCTAAGGTCGGCTGTTGTTCTGCGCTTCGGTAAGACCCCATTTAAATGGATGCTTGCTGTTGAAAAAAGGACAAGAAAGACAAATAGAGAATTCCAAGCACATCATACACAATCACGGCATTGCTACCATGATATATAAAATTTCCGATATGTAGGTTGTTCGTTGGTTGCGCTTGAACTTCCTCGGCAATTCTAAACATTTCTTCTACAAACGCTTCCATTCGATGATAAGATGGCTGGATGTCCGATGGTCCCTTAATATGGACCGCGATGATCCATGATACCTAGGTAGTGGGCTCATTCTTTGCGATCCAGATAACGATCTTCGTTGCTCTCAACTGAATGAAGATAGCGTGTTCGTGGGGGCGAGGAAACAAACTTCGGGTACTTGAGCAATACAATATTTGACTTGTCTGTTGGCCACGCAGGCCACGTTCTTCGTTTATCTACCTTATAAGTAGTACTTGTAAATTAGCAAATTCCGATGAAGTGGTTGCTGGATTCTTATCGACGCGGCACGGACGAAGTGTACGCCTTAAATACATACAAATACGAATTTTCAATATTTCTTCGTTCGGGATGCAGCATACGATTGAAGATGGGTAACCTAGCACTGTGAACTGTCCCGGAGGTTCATGTAAGGTAAGTTGGAAAGCAGTTGTGGTTGGATAGAGCTGAAATTGATGATGCAAGCGTGGTATTTTGTGCCTGCAGCTGATTTCCCCCTTTGGCACGTTCCCCCTTTCTTACGCTTGCCCCTAGGCTGCGAGAAGAAGAGGCCGTCGCAGCGCCGTCGCTCTCCTAAAAGTTAGCTTCTGAAATTCGCATGGACGAATTTGGTCAGCTCGACCCGCTCTCGCGTGTGAATTGACGCTAGAATAATCCAATCCGTTGGAGCTAAAAGATCGCCCGTTCCTCGCCTGTCAGTCATCTCTTGCATCGACGGGGCTCAATCCTTTTCCACTGCTCAAAACACTTGCCTTTGCATTGCATAAGCTAGCTGCAAGCACTATATTGAATATATAGGTATTTGTCTCATCTCTCATTGATGGTAACCCCTGATTAGAAATAGGACGAACAGACCTCTATTTCTGAGAATGGGAAAAACAACCCATAATATTCAATATCCATGAATGATATCTTAGTCCATAGGTAGTAATGATTTTTTAAGGTGTTACCGAAAAACATATAGAAATAATGACATGGGCTGCATGGGTCTCAAATGTGAGCGATCAAGGTTCTCTCTTTCGACATGCATGTTGAAAACGTGGAGGGAGCCGGAGGTCTGACGGCCAACCTCGGAAATCCTTCAGGTGTACTTGGGTACCTACAGTAGATATTGTATTGTACCTTGGTAGGCAGCGACGAGAAGATACCTATCGATAATAGTGTAGGTACACGATGAATGTACCAAACACATCTATCGGTTGCGTTCCTTTCGGAAAGGTAACACCTCTAGCTACATGATATATTGGAACTCTGCTGAGTCGGTTTCTTTAACGTCCCATCGACTGTGTCAAGTAAGGACCCGAGATCGTGAGATAAATAACCTTCCCTGACACTAGCCAGTTCTGTAACATGGGAATGGGCATGGCAATGGGATGACAGCGGCTAATGCCTTATGTCATACACTATGTCATACCCGACGTATTATTGAAGCTCAGCGTAAAGTATGCCCAAGTTGCGTTCTAGGGTTTGCAACCTTTTTGTGTTGAACGGATGAACCTAAATCTTCAACGCCGTTAGACATAGACAAGTCAACCCGAAATAGGAGAATAATGAAGTCTCTTGAATCCGATATATAGGCAAGCATAGTATGTTCCGACTGGTTGGTACCTAGGTATTGGATGTGATATGTGCTTTGTAAAGGATGGATGGATGTATCATGATCACGATAACCTGAAATATTGTTTTATTCCAGTACTAAAATAAGGTAGAAGAAAAAGGGTTGACAGGTCCCCCGTTCAAGTACCCATATGTAGATAAATACCTCCGGAGTAATTCCCCTTCTAAGCAAAATTTAGTGGTTCCTTCACGAATAGTTCAGGTACTCGGATACATATGCAACTAACCTTGGTCTTAACCGTTTTTGGCAACGGTGATGTTCTGATAGGGGAGTAGAGCCCCAGTATTTCCTTTTGCGCGCGACATCCCTGCAGCTTCCAAGGTTGATGTACCCCTTGTTTATCTTCCCAGTCCCCCCCCTACCTATCCCAGTTATCCCACAGTTATCCCACTGCACGAAGAGAAGCGACTATCAAATTGACGACTTTTTTCCTAAGTGCACGTTCCTGAAATAATAAACAGGCGCTACCCCAAAATCTCATTTCATCCCCTAAAACCCAAAAAAACCTGATCGCCGTTCTCCCGACACGTTCTGATCAGTGAATACCCAAATGCTCACGCGTGCGCGACAAGAATAAGAATAATGAACTGGATATTCTGACGACAAAATCATTTATTCCTATTCTGCGGTTCTGCGACATATGACGCTAGTCTATCATAAACAGCCTATCTAGGTTGAAGGGTGTCTGCCTTACCCGGGACGACGGGCACTTGTTTCGGTGTTTAGGTGGTGTGTATTTTTTTATTTTTTATTTTTTATTATCCTTCTCTTCTACACTTACATACATTCCACAACCCAATTATATTTCTCACAATCGTTCTGTCTTCTCTAACAACTTAGGTTACTTGCCATTCCTTTAAGATATCATCGACCAGTTTTACACTCTTTTATCATTCAAAAGGTCGACGCTTATCCACTTCGCCGTCATGGCGACATCACCTCCGGCATCGCCGGGCTTGCCGCGACCAATGAGCGCAATGGTTAAACCAGCACCGAGAAGCAATAGTCGCTTGAGTATGACGAGCAAGACGGGAGGAGGAGCAACTGGTACCGTAGGTGGTGGAGGAGCAGGAAGTAGAACATCAGATGAAGATGGTGGTCGCACTGCTGTGAAAGTTGGTAAGTCTATATTACCTTAATCCTTTTTCTTTCTTTTAGGAAACCATCTTAGGTTTTTTTTATTCCTATCTTCGGATCGCAACGCTAACTATTGACCGTTAGCCGTCCGTGTACGGCCACCTCTAAAACCTACTGATCCCGGTTATGAACTTATTCCTCAACGATTTCAACGATCTATGGTCCAAACGACCTCTAACACAGGTATTTCCATTGATGCGCCGCAAGGCAAGAAGTTGTTCGTGTTCGACCGAGTCTTCGGTCCTGAAATTGACCAAGAAGGTATCTGGGAGTACCTTCAAGACAGTGTCAACGCTTTTATTCAAGGCTACAATGTTTCCCTCCTCGCCTACGGCCAATCTGGTGCAGGTAAATCATATACAATGGGAACATCTGGGCCTTTGGAACAAGGCGACTTAGATGTGATGGGTAAGTGAACCATGAACCTCGTATCGACTGAACTTTGGCGTCTATAATGCTGACAATTACCGTCCGTGCAGGTGTGATCCCACGAGCTGCCATGGCTCTGTTTGAGAAGTTGGATGGCCCATCTCGAAATCCAAACCGCAATTCGATGTCCCAATTGAGAACACCGGCACGTTACTCGATGCAGTCTCCGCCACCTAAGGCCGAAAAGAACTGGCAGTTGAAGGCAACTTATGTAGAGATCTACAACGAGCAGCTGCGCGACTTGCTCGTGCCAGACCATCTTCAGCAGTACGAGCGAAGTAGTGTTACTATTCGCGAAGATCAAAAGGGCAACATCATTCTGACGGGCCTACAACAAGTTGACATCAACTCGGTAGATGACCTTATGAATGCTTTGAATTTCGGTTCGACGATTCGACAGACTGACGCGACTGCTATAAACGCTAAATCTTCACGATCTCACGCTGTTTTTAGCTTGAACCTTGTTCAACGCAAAAGCAAGGCGCAAGCCGCCCAGGGAGCCAACAAGAGATTTTCTGTGCCCTTGGAAGCTGTGACGGGAACCGACACTTGGGTCACGACTGACAGCAAGTTGCACTTTGTCGACTTGGCTGGTAGCGAACGACTGAAAAATACCGGTGCGCAAGGAGAGCGGGCCAGAGAGGGTATCTCTATCAATGCTGGTCTTGCCGCATTAGGCAAGGTTATATCCCAGCTTTCATCCCGACAAGCTGGGTCCCACGTCTCTTACCGCGATTCAAGATTAACCAGACTCCTTCAGGATTCTCTAGGTGGTAATGCTATAACATACATGATCGCCTGTGTGACTCCCGCAGAATTTCACCTAAGCGAAACTCTCAACACGGTACAATATGCACAGAGGGCCCGTGCTATTCAAAGCAAACCTAGGATTCAACAAGTCGAAGAGGGTGACAAGCAGGCAATCATCGAGCGTCTGAAGGCCGAAGTTGCCTTCCTACGCGAACAGATCCGAAGCGCTGAGCGTAGTGGGGGTGAGCGTCGCAACGTTCCGACAAACGAGAGGTCCGAGCGACAGAACGAACGTGAGACCGAACTACAGAATTCCCTATTGGATGCTCAGGAGAGCTATAATACCCTGAGTCAGCGTCACGCAAAACTCATTGCTGAAATGGCTAGGGCCCGAGACAATGAAGCTGCTGATAATCAATCCACTGAAGAGAATCTTGGTGACACTGCAACCGAGAGGTTGAACCGATCAAACTCGTTCGCTCAGGCCGTTGAGCAGGTTGTTTTGGAGTATGAAAAGACGATCCAATCGCTTGAGCAGTCGCTTACCAGCACACGGACCACTCTTTCAAACACCGAAACTACTCTCCTTGAGAGAGAAACCAAGTGTGCTTACATCGAAACTATCAACGCTCAGTTGCAATCCCGTTTGCAAAAAGTTATGGACCGAGAAGCAAGTACGGAAAGCTACCTACACGACTTGGAGGCCAAACTTGACGGTCACACGTCCGGCGAGGAAAAGAATGCTACCATCGTTCTAGAATTACGCAAAGAGATCGCCCGAGTTCGAGAAAATGAAGCCGCCTGCGAAGATTACATCTCTACTTTGGAAGAGAGGCTTGCCGAGTCCGACCAGGATCAAGAATTGATGCAGCGCGAAATCGATCGCCTTGAACAGGTTATCGAACGCCAACGAAGTTTAGGCAAGCTCGACAACCTCCTATACGAGCTTGATAATATCCATCAAGACGGTAAACAATCCGATACCCAGTCCGAGCATAGCAATGGTTTCGGACATCGTCGCACCTTTTCAGATCGATCGCTCAAAAGCCATAGTAGCCGACCAAGTCTAGGTATTAGGGGCGTCCTTCCCGAAGTAGCCGAGGGCACCGAGGAAGAAATTAGTGAGCATGTTCACACTGAGGAGGTTACTGATGACCGCGAGGTACCCGCGACGCCAGGTGACGCCGTAGAAGGGAACTCGTTATCTGCCGCTTACCCGCCCCAGAGTCCGGCGCAAAACCAGTTCGTTGCTGACAAGCTCGAGAACGTAAGCGAAGAACTTGTCGCCTTACGAGTCGAGCACGAATCGACCCTCAACGAATACGACGGACTTCATGCCAAGTATGAAGAGGCGTTGCGAACCTTAGCTGAACTGCAAGACCAAGTCGATGAGGCGAGACATCCAAACCGCCACCGCGATTCCCTTTTATCTGTCACTTCTCCTGACCCAACAAGACCATCGAGTTTTTTATCCGACGCGAGGTCCAGCGAGGTCAAAGATGGAACACACTTATCGCGATCGCTCTCCTCGGAGTTATCCTCAGCTATGGACTCCCCCACTACTATCGATACCCCGGAGATTGGTGTGCATAAGCCTTCTGAATCTAGAGAGACGCTTGTGGCGGAGCCTGCGAGCAATGACAACAGTGAAGCCTTAGCTGCTGAGCTGGAAAGACTCAGGATATTAGCGAATGAGAAGCAAGCAGCTGAGGAAGAACTCGCTGAGAAGTACGCCCAATTAGAGGAGACGCACCAGGAGACTCTGGACATGGTTGAAGAATTGAAGACCGAGGTTGCAAAGGCCAAACATGCGGAGCCACCGTCTCCGAGAACGGCTCAGCCAGTAATACGTCGGAAGTCCAGCCAGAACGTGATGATCATTGACCGGGCACACCGATCGTTCGCGACGCTCAGAAACATTGCGGCAGAAAACTTCGAACATCAGCCTGATATTATGCAGAATTTCGATCTCAACCTCAACGCCGCCATGCACGAGTTACATGTTAGGTCCGAACGTATCCAGGAGTTAGAGGCCGATGTCACCACCGCTAAGAAAGAAATGGAAACGAAGATGACAATTATTACCGGTCTTACACGTGAGCGATCTAGCTTGAAGTCGGGCCCTATGGACATGTCCATGGTTGCCACGCTGAGAGAACAGCTAGAAAGAAATGAACAGCAACTCAAGCAAATGAAGGAAGGTCAAACAGCCCGCGAGAAAGAGTTAGTAGCTGAGTTAGAGTCTCTACGTGCATCTGTTGATGCAGCTGCTGAAGCCCAGTCGACTTCCGCATTACAATCTCAAGATCACAGCGATCAAGAAGAGAAGATCGCCAATCTTCAAGCTGAACTTTCTAGTTGGGAAGGCAAACACAGAGCTGCCCTGGATGCCATGCAGGCTACTGAAGACCAAATGAAGAAGACTATCAACGATCTTGAAGCAGAAGTTATTACTGCTAACGCGAAGCTCAACGAGTCTCGCGAACGGGCGATGAGCGACGAGGAATCTAAAGAAGCGGAGATGAAGCATCTGAATCATGTCACTTCACTACGTAACGAGATCGACGAGTTCAAGGCTATTATTGACGACAATGTGATTAAGGTTGCTGAACTAGAACAGGCACATGCTCTAGCAAAGGAACAGCTTGAAGAAGCCTCCCAAGCGCGGGATGTCGCATGTAGTGAAAATCTCAGCTACCAGAAACTTGTCGCTCAACTCGAAAGCCAGATTATGGAGCACGAGAACACTCTCAAGGCTCACGAGGAGAACCTGGCCCACCTACACGAAGACCATGCCAGGGAAATCAGCGAGATCAGCGCGAGCTCTAAGGAAGAGTACGATGCTCAAGTCAACGTACTCATGCTCGAGCACGCCGAAAACGTTAAACTCCTAGAAAGTGATGTTGCGGAAGCTCGCGATGAGCTTATGAAGGTTGCTACTCAAGTGGCATTCGCATTAGGCCTTGAAGTCAGCGTCGATAAGATCAGCGAGCGTATCGAAGACTTAATCGCAGACCAAAAAGCTCTGGCTATCGAACAGCAGAAATCAGCCGAGCTTGAAGGACATATTGTCGAGCTCTCAGCAATTAACAACACCATCATGCGTGACCTTGAGGCCGTGAAATCTTCGCTTAACGACATGCTCCATCCTGACGGCGAGAGCATGAAGAGCCCATACCCCTCTGTTTTGGAGCAACTCACAGCAGTGAAGAAGAGACTGACTGATATTGAGAACAAGAACAAAAAGCATTCGCGTTTGGTAGAAGAGTTAGAGGATCAACTTCAAACCAATTATGACCAGGCTCAGCTCACGAATAACCGACTGTCCACGCTCCAAACAGAGCGTAGTGTGCAGCTAGAGGAAGCAAATACTGCTAGGATCAAGGCGCAAATCGAGTTGGATACAATTCGAGAGGAGATGGCTGCCCTCCAGGTAAGAGTTCCCCATCATATAGTATCTCATTACTGTAGACTAACATTGGCCCAGGCTCGTATGGAGGAATCCACGAACACCGATATGCCGAAGAGAACCAGTTCGACGAGTTCGCAAGTCCGCAAGACGGCCTCGGTCGCCTCTTTGCCATCTCCACCCCCAGCTATCCCTCTCCCCCCTCTGCCGCCTACTGGTGCGACGTCGCCAACCCAGGGTGTACCACCAACACCAACCGGTGGTCGGCCAACTAGTCATGACCTTGCTCTAGCCCAGATCCGAGATGATCAAGAAGCTCGCATCCAGAGCATCGAAAGACATCTCAGGGCTGAGAAACAACTAACTTCTACCTTGGAAGAAGCCTTAACCGATCTCGAAGGCCAGTCCAAGAAGATCAAGGCTGACTGTGAAGCCTGGCGAAAGCGCGCCCAGGAGCTTGAGACCGAAGTCAAAGAGCTTAAGGAACGTCCGCAGCGAGACGAACGATGGCGCGACAGTCTTCATCAGATCGAGGAGGAGCGTAAAAAGCGCCAAGATGCCGAGAGGGCTAGAACCCATCTCGAGGAACGCATGAATGCGATCAGCAACAAGAAGAAGAAGAAGGGCAGCCTCAACTGCTTTTAGTTGCGGAGTTGGCGTGATTTGCCTCTGGCAGCCGTCCTCCTATGTGTTGCATATGCGATGGTGTATTATCTCCATCCTCCCTCGCCTCGTCATTTAGTCTACCTAGGGTTCTGCTTTGTGACGCTTCTTCGACACATGTTGCATATTTGGCAAGGAGTTTAAGGAGTCTCACATCCCGTTTCTACTTCTTTATCACGTTGTACCTTTTTCAGATCTCGGGATGCTCGTGGCGTTCTACTAGCAAGCCACCAACCATATACCCTCGCGGTCTTTTTAAATCTTAATCATTCATACACCCTACTACCACAGCAGACAAATACGAACGATCTGGACGGGACACGAGACGAATCGCAGTTAGGATGTGTTTATGGGATGACTTTGTGCAAGCATCGTCCGTCGTTGGATTTTCTTTTAAATCCACATATTTTCATTTTCCCCCCTCGAGGCTGCGGCACACAAGGGGCCGGGCGGAGAGCTTAAGCTAGGCGTAGCAGGCTTTTTGTTACCTGAGATACCACCTTCAGAACTTCTTTCCAGTTTTCCCTTTTAAAGTTTCCCTTACCGCGTTTTACATGGATGTGTCGTGGGCCATTTGTCGTCAGGCGTTGGGAGATGATTGGCTAAATGCCGAATTGCGATTTTTCGATGCCCTTTGCGCAAGGGAACCGTCGAACTTATCTGAAGTGTGTGGATGACTAAAAGGTCGAGTTGAGTTTGAGACATACCTGGCTGCCCTATTGTTCGTTCATAGTGCTCCACAGATTATAAGATCTCAGCTGTTTCCACATGGTTTTTACGTGTGCTTTATGTTCAGATGCGATGATGTGAATGATATGAAGCCCTTGGATTTGAGATATGGTTATAGATGCCAATGCAAAGTCGCAGACTTGTCTGCGTCAATGTGAGTTCCCCCTGCTTAGACTTGTCCCCGAGACTCAGCTATCCACCATCACGCCTCGGCCTCCGTATACGGCGTTTCTAAGTAGTACTAAACTATCCTACAATATATTTAATGAACTCAACTCGCTTTTCAATTCTAATACCTTTAGATTATAGATACTGTTGTCCTCGGTCCTCTATGCTACCGATTCGGTCGTACCATTAAAGCCATACAACGTATGATGGAAGTCGCGTCGGCGAATGAAAGCTCTGTGTCTTCCTAGCTTTGGCATCTGGAACCGACCTGGAAAGGACTATGAAGGTGGCCTAACTACCGAATATGTGATGGGTTTCGGAGGAAAAGAGAAGGCAGGAACTACAGGCCACCCGTATGGCGGCACAATAGCCTCGAAGTTTTGGTACCCTAGGTGCAAGACTGCTATAAGTGCCTAGCTTTCCTGTTCAGATGATGATAATTACAATATAGCCATTACGAATCCAACGCAACGATAAATCAAGACCTCACACAGAGGATTCTAAAGGGGGGAATCATCTGATAATCTGAATAGCGCAGGCTTCGGCAGTTCCCGCCTGGTTAACCCCCTGAAACTCGATAAAAGAGTATTGAGCTCAAAAGCGTTGGAGATTCGAGTTAATGGGATTCTACATGCGTCCAAGAAACACAAAGGTAAATAATAACAGCCATTCATCCAAAGTTCGCTAGCTAGCAAAAATACAGAGGCGAAAAACGACTTGGAGCGGTACACAATTCTTTTCGCCCAAGACGCAAGATTAAGGAGCGCTAACAAGTCGATAGTTACACCGCATTTTCCACGGATTCTTCCTACATCAGGAGAACAATTCGTAACGGGGACATATTTGGGTATACGCGTCTCATATTATATTTACGCTACGGATATTAAATGTAAATACTAAGAAGGCAAGTTTGAAAGAGTGATACCCCATCACAACTGCATCGTCGCACCTCCTTTAACCGCGGCCCATTTTGTAATTGCACCGAATGAGGGGCTAGAGGTATGGAAAAGCGAGGCGGCTTCTGTCCTGTGATTGTCACCCACTCCCTAAGCCTTCTGTTCGGGTCCTCGCGTCCACCGCTTAAACGCCAACGGGGGTCTGGCAGAGAACATCCTGTCCGAGCTGCGTAGATGTGTTAGTATGTGTAGTTACCTGAGGATTTGTATCGACACTTACAACAGGGAGGACACAGCAGCGAGCCCGCTGTCCACCGGCAGCGCAGATGGCCTTAAAGTCGTCGGGGCTGGAAGGAGCCTTGGATACTAGAGCAGGATATCGGTTAGCTAATTGTTCCCTTCCTGATGTTCTCGAGTTCTAGATTGTCTTACCAGTTGCGCAGTCAAGGTCAGCAACACCGAGGACGTCCGTGGCACAGCACTGAGGGCTGCTGTAGAGGCCAGGGGCGCAAGGGGCGAAGTTGTCACCATCGTAACCACGCTTGGCGGGGTTGGCAACGACGGCGGAAGCCAGGAGAGTGACGAAGAAGGTAGACAGCTGCATTTTGATGATGTGCTAAGGCTCGATGAATGTGCAAGAAGCTTGAGGTGAGTGTTGACTTGTTTAGGAAGGATGATCTGATTGTCTGTGATGGGTGACGAAAAAAAAATCCCAGATGAGAAGGGGTGGTCGCTCGGTTCTTATACTCGAGGAACGCCTTTCTTCACCGTCCATGGCTGGGGTGCTAAATGTTCGAGACTCTTCAATAATACCTTGTTGAGCCCATAATCGAGATTTGATAGGATGCAACGTCAGATTGTGAGAATAGCTCCCCCCATAGCGGGCCCCTGAAGGTATGGCACGGACCGTGACCCGGAGAGTTAGGAGCTATGGACCTATGTTCATCACTGAGAAGCAGACGGTGTATACCAGCCTTTCTTTTCGAAGCAGCTCAAGAGCTGAATGCAAGGACACAAGGATAAACATTCGAGAGCCTGAAGGCCCGGCTTCTTTTACTAAACCAAGGAAAAGATCGACATAAGGACTTGTGTAGTTCGAAGAGTTTCGTCCGAGAAGCTCAGACGATAGATCGCAAACAGCCAATCAGAATCAAGAACGATGACAACGTAATGTTGCAATCGACGACTCTCAACTTTGGTTGCTTAATCTAACACAGCTATACATGACGTGGAAGGCTGTTTTCTGTTCCATTCAACTCGCTGCTTTGACATTCACATAAACAGACTAGGGTTATGAACAACACAACTAGCCTACATAGTCGGAGCATTACCTACACGTCGCCCCTTGACTATACGAGGGCCCGCTCTCAGGGGTAAATTGACGCCGCAATTGGATCTATCAGTTTATTATGTAGTTGCCAACCTCACAACAATTGCAAAAGCCTTTCATCCTCCAAGTCTTACTATTCTAATGCAAGGCCCTTTACAGTAAAGTTCTCATCAAACTATTTCGTCGGATTCGTAACGGCTGAGTTTACTCATGTCCTAGATAGGAGAATATTCTCACCTTTGCATCTGCGCCAGCAATATGCGCACGCATACAGCACAGCATATAAGAAATCTTGGGATTCTATACCGCCTCGCTGGGTAGTCTCCATTGAATCTACGTTTCATGAACAAGTGGGGATTACAATGATCCAGGATGTCTATATTCATACGGAAAATTCTTTTACAACAAATTTTACAAAGAGATTTGTGTACGTATGTGAAGCAACGTCCTTGATGTATGAGTACCTGGCTGAGCAGGGTTGACCAACCACTCAGGCAGCCAACATGCAATCCCCGCAAAAGCCCAGCCCGGTTTAACGTATGATAAATTAGCATTCCGTAATGACAGGATGCTTACGGTCAGCTCTAGGCTTTTTAATTCTGCATGGCTTTGAGCCTCAACGTCTGATTCGATGACTGCCGTTCGCTAATGCTCGAGTGCCGGATTTGGCAACGGTCACATTGCATTATGCTGGCATTTCAAAGCCTTGGCAACGGCTGACATGTCGGTTAATACTAAAAGTTATCCACTGACAGATCTAGTTTTGTTTGACCGAGATCCGGGCGATCCTGTGCCTGAGCCAGATCTGACAGCGACATACTCGGTTCCTAAGGCTTAGAGTCTCCATCGATAATCACACCACCAGCGTACAACCGAAACAAATGAATGCGATGTCTTTGTTATAATAGAGGTAGGTATAACCCGAAGCAACATATAGATCCAGGCGTTTTTATTTAGTTGGTATATACCTATTACTGGTAGTATTACTTTGCACTTAAGCATCGTTATGTGGTCGTTGATCAGATTAGTGTAGTCCACTGTCTCGCCTTACCGCCTTACCGCCTTACCGTGTACCGTACATAGACTATTCCTTGTGGCGCTCACTTTTTGAAGCTAATTTTGTTCGGGAGCTACCCGTATATTCTAATTAGTTAGCGCGGAGACTTTCCGAGGCTCTTCGAACGGAGTTTTTCTTAGGTTCCGTTCTTGATGCGTACAAGCGTGCAAACTCCATACCCTAATACCCTAAGCCGTGCATATCACCCTTGTATTGCCTATTCTCATACACGCCACTGACCTAATTCAGGTGAAGCTGAACCAACCAAATTCGGCTTGGAAGTTTGCCATGCATGAGCGGTATAGAATGAGGCGTTGAGTCAATCCCGGGGAAAACATCGGACGGTGAACGTAATGTTCCTCCTTGAAGTCCTGACCTGTAATCATCTCCAAACACTGGGCATGAAATTAATTTACAGGAACCGGGTTCAACACCATATGACCTACTCACCTCGAGCAGCTCAAGTTGCATTGGACCGAAATACAAGACTTGTTTCCTAAAATTTTGATTTAGTAAGTGTCATGGAACAAACATAATCACACTCAACAAACCTCACCGGTCTAGCAGTGAAGCTCAAGATTTCGCGAGCTGGGAGCCGTTGGGGCTTGCGCGGAGCTCATTATTGCATCCGTTCAATCCGCCACCTGCATGAGCTGCATAAGTTACACGAGTACTAGACTCGGCAGCTGAAGTCGTCGAAAGCGATCTAGCAGATCGTACGATAGGTAGGCTAACTCAAGCTACTTCATCATTCTAGAACGACTAAATTTCTATGTATTTGGGGGCTGTTGGGGTAATACAGTACATAAAATAAGATCAGCATGCGAGTTCTCGACTGCTCCGATGCTCCACATTCTTCCCGTATTCATGGTTAGGTATTGATTGGTTCTTGGCGTGAAGAAAAAATCCCTTTGGTGACAACCTTCATCTTCTCCAGTTATCCACGTTTTTACATTTAATGGACTGAGACCTCCCGAATGCTGCGGAAATGTAACCTTGCGAGCCAAGTTTCTGACAAGAACTTTCTCAATTTCTTACCCCAGAACAAGAAAACCAGGAGGAAAAGATTATTGAAAAGCAAGACGCCTCCAAATGCTCCGGATATGACCGCAGCGTAACCGCTTTCCATGACCCATGACAGCACTTTCAGCCCGAAACCGAAGCTGATGGCCTGTTTGCCGATGTTCATGGCAATCAGCATCTCGGAGGTGTTGGCGTAATAGGAGTCTACCGCATATGCAAGCGTGAAGGAGAAATAAAAGTACGCGCCCCAATAGTTCATAGCTCCACCCACAAAGAAGCATATCCAATGTAAACCTCGCTCCGCGGTAAGACCATACAGAACGATTCCAGCCGGCCCAATAAGCATTGCGGGTAACATGACTCCTAGACGCATCTCGGCTTCACGAATCCCATCGTTACGCTTTGTAAAGTAGGCCGCGAGTCTGTCAGATGACGATGTAAAAGGAACAGCCAACCCATAGCCAACCACCGCAGCAATAGAGAAGAGTCCAGAATTCGTCTGTTTGTACGTCAGTACATACGAGGGCGATGTTACCGTAGAGTCGACTTACCACCGCCCAGTTATAAGGTGGCGACACGATCAGAACTGGGAAAGTATAAGAGAAGGCCAGGGCTGACAAACCAATCTACATTGATACTGCAGGTTAGCGTCATACATAAAGATTCGAACCTTGCTGCTACTTCGGATGTAATTCTTTGCAAAATTGGACGGATAGATCGGCTAGGAAGACAAGAGAATTGGTAGTAACGTGACATACTGTAAGTACGTTAGCCTCGAAGAAAGGGAGTAGGGTACCGCGGGTGACTTGGAAAAGAAGGGATGGTGGCTTGCTTGATTTGGGATGTTTTAACACTAACCATTGATTCCAAATGTAGTAATCACCCACAGGGATTGCGGTACAACTATGAAGTTTCAGTCAGCCTCAGCATGGGCAAAAGAGAATGTCACATCATACGGAAATAACTGAATGAACGGATCATCGTTGTAAAGAACGGGACGTCAGAGTCGACCCTCCCCCACAAACTCAACGTCTGCACGAAAGTTTTACGACGAGGGGAGGCAACATTGTCTTGCTGAGACCCCTTTTCAACTTCTTGGACTTCGTCTTTCCCTGAATCATTTTGTGGTGTGGCAGCAGCTATAGCGGCCTGTCGGTTATAAGACGTTTCCTCAACGAAAAAAAATGCCAGTATGAAAAGTGCCATGGCAAATGCAAATTCCACGTAGAAGAACAGTCTCCAGCCATACCCAGCAGACAACATATAACCAGCTGGGAGTGACCCAAAAGTACCGAGGCATAGGCAGACTATTAGGAGTTAGACAAGGGTTGGGCAGGAACTGGTCCCTCTGCATTTATACCTGTATAGTATCCAATTCTCTTTCCCCTTTCATGCAGAAAGAATATATCATTAACTAATTGGACTGGCAGAGCCTCACAGACTAGTCATGAGAGTCAGCATTTCTTTTTTACTTAGGTAGGTAAGGAGCCCATTGCTTTCAGGTATGCCCAAGAGCAATAAGTCGGCCAACCCGATCGAAAAATCCCAATTTCGAGAACAGCCTAAAAGGGAGTAGAGGAAACGCTCTAAATGTGACATACCGCAAGAACCGAAACCGTGGATTATCCTCGCAGCAAGGAGCCCATTGTACGAGGTGCATCGAGAGGCTCCTATCAAGCCCGCGGCAAACTATTTCTCATTAGAACCTGTGACCCTGGAAGCCAACTCTACTCTGTCTTACCGTAAGGAGAGAAAACAGCATGACCGGCCGACGACCGTACTTCAAGTACATGGGTACGAAAAGCAAGGAGCCTTCCTCGCATTAGTACAATGCTAGCGAAGTTTCCTTTCTCCAGCTGATGGGGAGACACATACCGAACCCAAACGCCAGATTAGGGTACGAGACTAGTTCGGAGGCCTTCGTGGACGATATCCCGAACTCCTCAGCCCAGAGGTCTATATAAGGAGAAGGTCCGATGAGGGAGGAATTCGCAAGAAAGGAGTAAAACGAGCAGATGATGAGGATCATCGTCTTCTTGAAGTTGGACCATTGCAACGGATCATTAGGGTCCTCGGCCGGAACTGGAAATAGGGCCTGCCCGTAGGCGACATCGTCGCCATCTTGACACGGCGTTCAGATTAGCTTGGGGACGGGTTCTGAAGCTCATTCGCCTCTAAGGGGGCCCTCAAGTGACGTACCGTCTGCCTTGAGATTTACAGTCCCAGGTATGTTCTCCTCATGCGCGTGACTATGCAAGAGATGGCCGCTGCCATGAGCGGCTGTTTCTGACGCCATCTTACTTCAGCTGTACCAGACGCTTGGGAAGCCAAGATGAAGGAAGAGAGAAGAGAATGGTAAGACACAGGGGGGTGATGCAGGTCGGCGATATATGAGCGTTACACGGCTTCCTACCCTTTAATATTCGTTCGAGATTGCGTCTTCGCGTTCTCGCGATCACATCTCACTTATGTCAAGATAACAAACCCCAGCCAAGTCTGCGGAGGGTTTTCGGCCACCCCATTCTAAATCGCGGGGAAACTATCATTATCCCAAGGTCGTATTACTACTATCCATAACAAGGGTGACTGCGATACCCTGGTTGTGCGGAGAGAAGCTATTAGTAGTGCCGAAGTCCTATGCAAAACTGAGGACCTCTATTATACCTTGTTTACCAAGCGACGATCCTCTTGAGACTTGGTTTTAGGTCTTGAGACTAATCAAAAGCACCGGGTGTCCTTGGTTATTGCTTCGCGTGTATTTTATCCGTGTTGCCGAATTGATGAACACGTAGATTACCTAGCCTTAGGTAGGACATGTAATGTGCATGCTACAGCAGGGGGCCAGGTCAGACCAGTAAGGGGATCGCCTGCATACTCAACTTATCACACGCTATAAAGTACTATTTGCCCCTGAGGAATCACTACAGAGAACTCCTACTATTCGAGTCCACAGGTTCGAGTTGATTCAATGTTCTATTTGATATGCTCTCTCCCATGATCTCCCAGAGCAGACTTAAATACAATCACGGCTACATCTGTGCCGTTAGTTCACCAAAGATGACGCTACACTATTTCTCCCCGCATTATCTATAACAAGCGGTGCTTCCCGACTTCCCGGTACATTAGCGCTCATATTTCGACGATCCTCGACCTAGAATAACCCTATCCAATACCTATAATTATTCTTTCTGCACGACATTCTTGGCGGGAAAATAGTAGAAACTACGTACACCCCATACAAACAGCTTCGAAACCACGATTATCAGTATCGAACGCCATACTGTCCGTGTGAAGAGACGTTCGGATTAATCGGAGTCCATAATTGGAGGGAAAACCCCAGTTACCCAAGTAAGTCACCGGGGATTTTAAGCTAGGAGACCTAGTGCTTTTTCCCCAGATTCTTTTGGTATGGAGCCGGCTTGGAATGGTGGAACTTCGGGCATTATTCTATGGCCGAAGTATGAGCCTCAGAGAACAGTTTCAAGCAAGAACGTCATACAGAAATCTAGACTTTCCGAACGGCTAGTGAGCTGAGTGATAGCGCCGGCAGCTAGATGAAAATATCGAGGTCACACAGCTCTACCCACGGTACGTCGGCAGATAAAATGCTATTCGGTATTTATGTGATATCGAATCAAAGGGGCTTTAGAAAAGGGGTAATAGGGCCGAGGAAGATGAAGAAGAATGACTAGGCAGATGAGAAGCTGAATCATTGAGCTACAAATGATGCATGTAGCTCCATTACGATGGTGGCTATGTAAGTGGTTGTATCGAGTACGAAGAAATGATTAAAGCTTCCGTGAGAATTTGGCCAATGATGAATATCTCGGAATCGATGGATTGTAAAGCGAATTTTGAATGAATCCAATTGTAATGGATCAAGCCTTCACTACATCTAATAGTCATTCTGTAAATCATAGAGGTCTCTTTGTATGATGGTTTATCGGGTTTACAATGATGTACATAGATAATATTGTTAAATTAAATGGGAACAGTCAAATCTTTGGAAGCTAGTCTCGTCAAGGGGAGTTGTACTAGTGTTATCGACTAGGCTATGGCAGCTAAGGACTTTGGATCAATGGCTTCAAGAGCGTCGATTGTCGACTTCAGCCTTTCCTTCTTTGCCCACCCGTGGATATGATGTTACATGTACAACTTTACACAACCTTTACAAAAGTTTCATAATATAGTTTAAAAGTAGCCTTTCATCCACTGATTAGACGACTTTACGAAGTATGATGATTGTCTTGTCCTCGGGGTTCTCGTTGTTTATATCGTTGCTGGTCCTCCTTTCTATTTATATAACATAGTTTATATTACTGCAAGTTGGTTGTTCATGAAACATGGCTTCATTGAAAGTGGCATTTTACGTATTGAGTATACCTTTGTTTAGCCTTAACGATATTGCGCAAGGTACCGGTGTAGTTTAAATCCTGGTTTACTTTGGGATCTTCAAGGATTTGGGTGATGAACGCGCCGCGTTCAGCGCGGTGACCTAGGTTGGGGTTATGTTCCCTTTTGAGGGCAACTGCATTATGATTTCCTTACTCTCAAAAGTTCGTAAAGGCTAGAAGCCCAATGCTAAGAACGACGTCTCTTCGAACAAGTACGAGTCTCAGGCGGTATAGCTGGACGTTTTCTACATTGCGATAATGTTTGAAGGAAGTTGACTTTCAGTAAATCTGTCATATTTATGGCAAATCACAGGTTCAAGAACTCCTCGCAAGGGGAATTTGCTAAAAATCATCGTGAGCATTGGGATATAAGTATCTTTACTTTGTGAAGGGTGTTGTTATTTGGGCAGTAAGTCTCACGTGACACCCCCGAACCTCACCTCACTACTATCTGGAGCAGCTTATATCCATTTCGCGATAACTTGAAAATTACTTTATTGATCTCCATGTAGCCGGAATCATTTTAAAACTCTCTTCTTGGTGCACAGAAAATACTATATGAATTCTGTTGCATCAATCATCAACAGAGTTATTCAAGGTTAAAGCTCAAATTGTTGAACATTTACTTCTAAAAGTCGCTTAGTTGAGTGGTGGTACCTGGTATGGATGTATCCTTTTATACTAAAACTCAAAGCTCAGGTTGGCAATAACTATGGGATACAATATCTTTTACTTATATTTTTGCATGAAAACAACTTAAGCATCTAATTATATCAATAATCAATCGCCATCGGGCGGTATTGTTATGTCTATTTCGGTCATAAGGCCTATGTTCGAAATAGACAGTAATTAGCAACGAGTTCGTCAACATCAAATCTCGTTAGCGACTTCGGGAGTCCCACCGTACCAAACATTTGGAGGCGCAGTGTCCGCTTATCGGGCTGTCGGGCAACCATTTTACGGCTGGGGAAGAACTGCTAGACCCATCTGGTGCGCGTCCATTGGCCTACTATGCCCAAAAGGATCGTGGTTCTTGCGATTTAAGGCGTGCTTCAATCGACGAGTTCCCGAATTCGAATCCGCAGCCCGGCGGTGAGGAACCCAGGGGCTGGGATTTGGACCAACCACCGCTAAATTTAGTGGGAATGTGGGAATTCCTATCCAATGAAATGCATAAGGCTTCAACTTCCTACGGCGATTGGAGCTTGACCGTAATTTCGAAGGCATTGAGATGAGTGGCATGCTTTTTGCATGTGCGGATGAAGACCGGAGTGGACGGAAGAACGTAGGGGGTGTGCAGAGGGTGTATAAGAAGCGCAAGACCCTCCTGGGCTGTTCTGACTGGTTTTTGAGAGACCCAAAGGCATTCCTGCCTTAAACAGCACCACCAAAACAACCCACTTTCAACCTATTCAACAATCCATCAAGATGCAGGCCTTCAACATCATTGTGGCTATCATCATGGCCACCGTGGTCACTGCTACTGCAGAGGCGAGGGTGAGTCCTAGACATCTTTATACATACTGTATGTAGCACGAGTATTGACTCGTAAATCTAGCAAATATCACAGGGTCTAATCACGTCAGCGTGACATTCTGGGGTGGTGGATAGGTTTGAGTTGATCTCGGTTCATCACTGGGACACAGAGCACCTATCCATCACCATAGCGCCGAACGAGAACTCGGGTGTCGGATGACGACAGAGTTAGGAGCTGAGGAATTCGCATGAGGAATGATAATGTTATGAGCATCACCGTGTGTTATGAGCAATTGGTTTCTTTTTCGGAACAGGCGATGGACCAGCGCTGAGGAGGGTTTTTATGAGGACCAGTACTCGGGTCTGGCCACCTGTACATGAGCCATTCATCGCCCCGACCATCATATGGCGGCTTCCTAGTCGCCGCAGATGTGTTAGCAGCCTCTTCAGGCCAATACAATCTCCTATGTCCCTTCATCCACTAACGCCTATGCCTGTGTGAAACCGTTCCCAACGACCATTAAACCCGTAGCCGACCGATGCGCCGGACCATCAGTTATCCGTAATGCATAATGCATATGATTTTAGGAGACGCCGTCGTTAGACTCTTACATGGTCTGGCGTAGCGTCGTCGCCCCAGATATTCCGCGTCTCTTCTTCGACGGCCCTCATAGCAATCGCCACCTCTTCTAGCTTCTCGACAACGTCCCGGACTCCTTGGTCTATCTTTGAGAAGTAGCGATCATTTGCCTCCCTTCGATTTCTCGCGAGCAGGATGTCCCTCTCCGTCTCCTCTTCGAGCTTGTGACCTAGCCGCTCGCGGCCTGTACCACTGCTTCCGGGTCGTGCGCTTCCAGTGCCCACTGTGCTCTTGCCTCCTTCTGTGCCGTCCGCCACTGCAGCAGCAGCAGCCGCCGCCGCCCTCCCAGCGCTGGCGGATATCGTAGTACTAAGACCCGCCCCAGCAGCGGCAGAGGCTCCCATCTCGCCCAAAGCTCCCTTCAGGGCTGTCACGTCATTCTTCGTCGCTGGCGTCTCGACCGAGTCCTCGGCCTCGCCTCGCGCCCACGCCTGCGCGAGCTTGATCTGAGCGGCGCGAAGCTCGGCGAGCTTGCGGTCATGCTCCGGCCCGAAGACGTGGGTACCTCCGCTCGCCGAAAGCTCGACCTCTTCCAAGGTTGCCTGCATCTCAGCCCACAACGCGTCGGTCCTATCGACGGTGCGGGTAGACTCTGCAGTCTGGAGTCGGGTGACGGTCGCGCGGTTTCGGGGGTTCAGCAGCGAGCTCGTTCGCGCGAGCGACGGGGGAGCCTGGGACTGCTGCGTGGATGCGGCGCTGGCGTTCTCTCGCACATTCGAAGCTGAGGTGGCCGCGGGTGGCACAGCCGGAGCGGCGGCCATTAACCCCGAGAGCGAGACATGCGAGGCGGCTGGGGAGGGATGGAGGAATAGACGAGGAGGGTCGCGAGCTTTGGAGTTGCTCGATGTAAATTTGGGATTGTCCATCGCTACATCTTTGCTAACTAGGTAATAGAGAAATGCGATTGAGATGGAGAGGCAAAGCCCCTTCAAATATTCCCGCTAAGAAGGCGCAGTCTAGGCAAGCCTAGGAAGCGAGATGCTTTGACTTATGATGGACGAATATGACTGGTCAATGTGAATGAAAGAGGGTAGACGTGTTTTGAAGTCGCAAAAAGCGCGCCTCGGCTATTTGGGTCAATGTAAAAGCCACATAATCTGATAATGTGAATGTGGCTTAGCTATGACATGAGCCACTTAAAACCGGAACTCAGAACTTTGGAAGAGTGGAGTCTATCTTTGCCCCACAGAAGTGGTACCATAGTACAAAGTACACTCTAGGGCGAGGAAACCCTTAGCAAATTTCTACCACTTTGAGTCTGTGAAAAAAATAATTAACCGAGAAAGTTCTCATCCACCAACCGCTAGTCATTCTTACACTATCAATCTTCCAACCAAGACTTCAACACACCACACCCATTTTTCAGCGATATCATTAACAAATCGGTAAGTCAACCCTCTAACTTCCATTTTATTCTTTTATTCATTCAAGATAAATATCAAATATTATTATTCGACTTGGTGACTTTCCTGCTACCAATTCGTCATCCCTCATCACTTGCGCTCCATCAAAACAATTCATCTTCAATCAGTCACTGACCGTGCCACTCTTCTACTACAGCAATCATGGGTAAAGGCAAGCCTCGTGGCCTCAACGCGGCCAGAAAGCTACGACTGCACCGAAAGGAGCAGAAGTGGGCTGATCTCGGATACAAGAAGCGCGCTCTCGGTACCGCTTTCAAGTCCTCGCCGTTCGGTGGTTCCTCTCACGCCAAGGGCATCGTCCTCGAGAAGGTCGGTGTCGAAGCCAAACAGCCCAACTCGGCCATCCGAAAGTGTGTCCGTGTCCAACTCATCAAGAACGGAAAGAAGGTTACTGCTTTCGGTACGAAATCCCTCCAATCCACCCTCTCTACCTTTTCCACAGAGTCTCGAAAAAAATCTTGTTTGGATGATCATACGATGGAACGGAATTAGAGAGGGGAAAAACATTCGATGTAAGAAATTAGCTAACACAGTCTCATTATAGTTCCCAACGACGGTTGCCTCAACTTCGTGGACGAGAACGACGAGGTCCTACTTGCTGGATTCGGTCGTAAGGGAAAGGCCAAGGGTGATATTCCCGGTGTACGATTCAAGGTCGTGAAAGTCTCCGGTGTCGGTCTCTTGGCTCTATGGAAGGAGAAGAAGGAGAAGCCTCGTTCATAAGCGCACGGTCGGGAGCAAAGGAAATGGAAGAAAACGTGCAACGAGATAAGGTTCATTGGGCATGCGGAGTCGATACGGCTTGCTTTGTTTCATCATGGCATCATAGGTTCGGGCCTTGATACTCATTCATAGGTAGACGAGATCCACGAATAAGAGATTCTGCGTCGCCAAGGAAGAGCAAAAAAAACCAATCGTCATTGTCTCTATGTTTTGTTGTGACATGTTCAACGCGTAGATCTACGCTGTAAGCTTGGGTGTACATTTTAGTAGAGAAGTCTGCTCTAGAGTCGATGGTGTAATTCTATAATATGATGGTTATTGTACAGTTTTATTGGTATGGACATTTTTAAACCTCTATTTCGGCTTGTGCCTTGTTGTCTTTAGAATACCTCAGCAGATAATCAGCCCCAAGGCCAAGGCTAATCGTACCACCGGTGATCCAACACCCATTAACAAACCACCACCAGCAGTCCTTGACGCTCTTCAAGTCTACCCTTCTTATCATCCACCCAAGCGTCAGGGCAGCACCCCCGCAGCTGCCAACGAAGAACGCCGGACCCGCGCCCGCCGCCACGCCCGCGGCTCCGAGGAGGCCGATCTGGACGGCGGCGAGGCCGGTCAGGACCTTCTTGGTGTCGGGGTCGTGCTTGAGGGCGATGCTCTTGATGCCGGCCTTGGCGTCGTCCTTGATGTCCATGTGGGCGTAGATCATGTCGTACAGCACCGTCCAGGACACGTTGCTCGCGTACAGCAGGGCGGCGGCGGTCAGCGCCGGCGTGTTCGACAGGAGGTCCACGCCCAGCGCCGGGAAGCCCATGACGGCGCCCCAGGAGAAGGTCAGGCCCAGCACGAACTGCGGGTAGTACGTCACGCGCTTGGCCAGCGGGTACGCGGCCACGAAGAGCAGGCTGGGGACCCCGTAGAAGAGGCAGGGCAGAGGGAACTGGAGGAGCACCCCCAGCCCGGCGAGCAGTTGTACGCCCGTGAAGGTTAGGGCTTGGAAGGGCGTTATGGCGCCTCGAGCTAAAGGCCGCAGCTTTGTCCGCCGCACATGTCGGTCTAGGTTTCGGTCCCATAGGTCGTTGATGGCGCACCCGGCTCCCCGCATGATGAGGGCGCCGGCGAAGAATAATGTGCCGGTGCCGAGGACGGAGAGAGGCGTGGCCATAGGGGTGGCGAGGGGCGCGGCCATGAGTGTTGAGAATAGACATGGGAAGAATAGGTAGTACGTCCCCGTGGGCTTGTCGATCCGGACGAGCTCTGCGTACGGCACCCAGGACTTTGGTAGATGTGATAGGATGCCGGATTTAGGGGGCAGGTAGGACTCGATAGCTGCTGGTGGCTTTGAGTCTACTGTGGATGGGAAATGTGTGTTTAAGGGCTGCCCTTGGTTGAGCGCTGCTTTGCGATCTGGGGGGCTGTGGAAGGGTCTTGATAGTCTCCACGAGTTCCGGAGTGCCGGACTACGAGAGAGGAGACACCTTGTGCCATTGGGGGTTATGAGCCTAGGCATACTGCCTGAGATTGGAACTGACTTCCTAGAAGCGTATTAGCTAAGCTTTTGAATAAGGGTGAGTTGAAGATCTTGGAAAAGGAGGTAGTAGGTGATGAGAATTAGAGATGCTTCATAGATGATGCTCAGTCATAATGTAACCCTAATTGAACAATCCCCATTATACATAATTATATGAGAATTCAACTTTTTGCGGTACATAGTATTATGATTATTGCAGATTAAAGCCTAGGTTATTGATTGTACTACGGTCTTGCTTTTTAAGTGAACCTGGTTCTACCGTAGCTCTGTATGGTGTAGTCATTCAAGATATTGTGAAAAGAATTTGAACACCTACCTCTCAGATTTTAAGGATTGCTCTTATCTCGAATTATAACCATTTATGATTACGAACAAATGTGCTCCAAACGAGACGGGAACAATGCCCTTCATACAAACAAAGTACAATTCTTAAGAAATCTTAGTCCTCGATGTCATATCAAAATTCTCAATCACATTCACAATCAAATTTATATATAATAATAATAAGCCAAGAACGATGAATATGCGAAATGGTCCGTGCGTCATTTTCCAAGCTACTACATCCACCCTAGCTTCCAATTGGTGTAGCGTGCCTACTACGTAGGAGTTGGAGACAATTGGGGTCAGTGGGGGGTAAGTACAAGTACCCATGTATCTTTACCTACGCAATTGCCATCTGTGAATTTTATTATCATAGCTTTTTTAATCCTCGCGCCATTCGTTCATCGCATTTACCCTACCTTTATTACAAATTTGTGAATCTACCGACTCTTTTCAGTAGTAACTCCGATGAATGATATCAGGAACAAATCTCGTCTACGGGATAGAGGCCGGAACCTAAGAGATATCGGGTTTCCACCAAAGAGTACCGTCATGCACGCTAAATTGTTGGAGTTGCATCTGAAGCTGATTATTGCCATCTTCATGAATCCCGCCGTCGACTATTCACGATTTCACCTGCGAACTCAACTTTTCCACTACTGTTACTAAAATCACAAGACTGCCAAAATGCCGACCGCATTACATCCCCAAGCTAAATTCGATCCGATACCCCCAGACCTCGATCTCCATGCACTCGTCGACCGTACCCCGAACTTCGACTGGGTGGTGCGCACCTCCATAGCTCAGATCAGGCGCCTTGGTCCTTCCGGCTTTGAGAAGCTGGTGCAGCTACATGTGATTGAGGGAGGTCGGCCCCTAGTCATAGAAGGGTGGAATAAAGTCCTACCAGAGGACCTATTCAGCGCTGCTTGGCTGGAGAAGACACATGACAAGAAACGTAAGCTCTAACCGCCTATGCCGCAAATAAAGAATCATGCTAATTAATATTGACAGAGGAAAATGTTCGCGACATAACTGCCGAGGTAGATATTCCTATGACTACTGGCCATTACTTGCGATCCATGCGACAATTGACCAAGCAATGGACCCCTACCAACTATCGCGGTGAACGACGACAACGCCTCTACCTGAAAGATATAGACTGCCCTCCTGCGTGGCAGGATCATCTGAAGAAGGTCATCCCTCCCAGCGTCTTCTATATGAATGAGAATATCAGCGAGAACCCGAGCACAGATACCCGAAACGATGATATCTTTGGTGCGCCGGAGAAGACCCCTGCCGTCGCGGGTGATCTAATGAGTAGTCTCCCCGAGGAAATGCGGGCGCAGAATCTCATGTGCTATGTCGGCCATGAAGGCACCTACACCCCTGCGCATCGAGAAATGTGCGCAAGCTTAGGTCAGAATATTATGGTCGAAGCTTCAGGGGACATGAACGGAGAGAAGGCTGGTAGTTCTATCTGGTTTATGACCGAAACTAAAGACCGCGAAGTTATTAGGGAGTACTTCCTCTCCATGCTTGGCCACGACATCGAGATCGAGAAACATTTTGCGCAAATCAATGCATGGAAGAAGGCCAACTTCCCTGTCTACATTGTCGAGCAAAAGGTTGGCGACTTCATCTTGATACCTCCCCTGGCACCTCATCAGGTCTGGAACCGCGGAACAAGGACTATAAAAGTCGCATGGAATAGAACCACGGCCGAGACCCTCGACTTAGCCCTCCATGAGGCTTTACCAAAGGCACGGTTAGTCTGCCGCGATGAGCAGTATAAGAACAAAGCTATCATCTATCACACTCTAGACAAATACTATAAGGAGCTCGAGGCTGTCGAGGAAAACGCTGAAGTCGGTTGGTTGGGTTTCGGCCAAGAGTTGATGCAAAACTCGTCGCGCATGAGACAGATGGCTGATGACTTCAAACATCTATTTGGGCTCTTCACCGAGATACTCGTTGATGAGATGTTTTGTTATAAGCAGACAAATGTTGAGCACATCCCATTCGACTCAAATATCACGTGCTCATATTGCCGGTCCAACATATTCAATCGCTTCCTCACTTGCAAATGCTGCGTGCGCATGCTGATCAATGGCGACGAAGATACATACGATATTTGTATGGAATGTTACGTTATGGGGCGTTCGTGTGTCTGCGTCTCCGGCCTCCGGTGGTGCGAGCAATGGAAATGGTCAGATCTCATTGAGAAACACGAAAGCTGGCGGGCGATGGTGATACAGCAAGATGGAGTTGTCGATATCGATTCGTCTCCTCAGCCCATTGAACTTGCGCGAAAGAAGACGGGTAAGAAATCGGTGGCCCAAATTTGCCAAGAGCAACTTCGAAAGCGGCCTTGGAACGATATCACGAAGCCGCCCGAGCATCACCCTGAGGAATCCGAACCTGAAGTTGACGACGAGGGCCGCATTAAGAAGAAGCCAAAGTCGAAACGAAAGGCTAAGAAAGGCGATGTGTACCGATGCCACGTATGCTGCCGTAAAGATTACACATACAAGCTAAACTTTTGCACGACGTGCCAGAATGCATATTGTTTTGGTGTACTTTGGCGAGCGTTTGACATGATGCCGCAGACAGCAATGGAGATAGAAGATTGGCAATGCCCCAAGTGTCTCAACATTTGCAACTGCGGAACATGTAGGCAGAGCGGTAACACAACTCCGTACGTTCCCAAGAATACACTCCTCGGGCTTGATACGCGTCCGATTGCAGATGATCGTAGCATTGAATCGATCGTCGATTTCCGACAACATAATCTCAGCTGGATAAAGGCTGCCGGCGAAGAAAACCGCAGCAAAGATACGAGGCGAATGCAACGATTGAAGGAGCAAGCGGATGCTGCAAAAGCCAACGATCCATTAGCATCATTGGATGTTCCAGAGGACGCCCCACAAGATATGGACTCGACCCTTCAGGGTTCAATCTTGAATGGCCACGGATATCAAAATCACCACGCCGATAGTACCGCTAATAGTCATGAAAACGGCCATACGTCTACTTCCAATGTAGAGGATCGTGTGAGGGAATTAGGGAACCATCTTGCGGACGTCGACATGTCTGGTATGCAAAACGGCGAAGAAGATTCAGTCTACCCAGATCCATCTCAGTATCCTGAACCATCAGTGGTCGGCCGTGAACGGATGATGGGAATGGGATTCTACGACCAGGATGAGAGCGCAGATAGAATCTTGTTCGACCCATTCCAAATGCCCTCTGCCGATGCTCTCGATGACGAGCCAGAAATACCCGAATTCGTCAAAAAGACACTTCGGCTCGCCAAGAGAAAGGCGAGATTTGAGTCAAATGATGATCCCGATTTTAGGGGTCCCAGGAATCAGCCGCGTAAAAGGCCTAGGACCGGAAACCTCAATCAACTCGTCAACCTTGACCCAGCTTTAATTGGTGCTCTTGGTAATAATAATCCCACTCCGACGAGAGTAACCACCTCGAACGACGCCTCCGAGCAACCAGTCAATGGCATTGTAGAAGCACAACCCGAGAAGGCCCCTAAGCCAGCTCCTCGCCCCAGGCAGAAGAGACCGCCTCTCCCTGTTGATCCTTCGCGACCTACCTTACGACATGCCAAACCAATGACGTCGTACGTGGAAGCCGAGGAGCCTGTAGAGGATCCAGATGATTCCGTCCTTATCAAACCTCTGAGGATCATCGGATCAGAAAACGAGAACGGTGCTGACATGGACCATGTAGACTTGGCGGCGGATGTAATTCGGGCGTTGATGCAACTTCCTAGGGGTGAAAAAGACGGCCCACTCGCTGCTAAAAGTACACCGCAGCCCGGAGCCAAAAGGCGAGGACGGCCGCCCCGAAATTCCATCGGGACGACTACCGCTCCGTCTACGGCCCCATCTACAGGTAAAAAGCGTGGCCGCCCGAGGAAGTCTATACAAAATAAACCTGAAAACGAGGATACTACCATGGTGGATGTCGACGATGCCGACGTCACTCAGAAAGAGAACAGTGTTACTATAGATGAACTCGAAGCTCAACTGGTGCAAGAACTGGGACGAGATTTGGGTTATGCAGACAAAGATGAGGCACCTCCCGAAGGATCGGTAAGGAAAAGAGGTCGGCCCCCAGGACGACGTGCACAACAATCGCCCGCCACGCCAAACCCTATTGACCTTGAGCCACCCCCAGATATCCGCTACATGTCCATGAGAGAGCGAGTTGCCCTCAGGGGCGGGAAGTTCAAGATGGTCTCGCGCCGGACAAGGGCCGACGCGGCGGATAGTTCTGCCGCGGCTTCAAGCAAAGGAATTCCCGTGGCCTCAACCCCTCGAGAAACAAAAGATAAACCAACCACCACAGAACCCAACGACGCCCGAGAGCCTGACAGGCCCAGCGCCAAACGCGGCCGCCCGGAGCCAGTCGACGACGACTTCGAACCCGTCATGGTGGTCGAGGACTCACCTTCCGCCAGCCCCACGCCAGAACCCGAGATCCCGAGCCCGCCGCGGCCGACTCGGAAGTCGGCCGCCCGGACGGTCGTCAGGCTTACGTTCTCGGACGACAGCAGCTCGGACGACGACATCCCCGCGAGGCCGCGCTTCACGGCGAGGCGCGGGCGCGGGCGTGGGAGGGGCAGGGGGAGAGGTGTCGGTAGGTCGCGCGGTCACGCATAAGCTATCTCTACGGGCTGTTAGGATCAAGGTACGGGTTGAGATGGAAGGGCTTTCCTCGTGGCGTTGGACGGGGTTTACTGGTGGGAAATACGGCGTGCTTTTTTCTAGCTGCTTGGGGTGAGGCTCCTACCTTTTGCTGCGGTGTGGGGTTTACCCCTGTTTGCGGACTCTACGGTGTTGGACCTGCTGGCCGAATTGGCTACTTTATGTAAATTACTGTGGTTGTAGGTACCCATACTGCAGTGGCTAGTGGTCGGGTTGTTGGTGATAATTACCTATTTTCAGATGTCTTTTTGTGCTTGGCTTATGTGGGTGATCTTTCGAGGTTAACGTGATATGCCATGTAGGTGGGGTTGGATACTTGTCACTTGTTTTAGGTAAAGGTACGGCGATTATTCCGGCTGTTGAAATAGGAGGTTATCATGATACTTGACGACTCGGGCAGGGAAGTAAGATTCGTTCGTTTTAGATATGGATGGGTTATGGTTGGAGCGTGCCATTTTACCATCATTTCTTCAGCGCTGAAACTTCATCCTTTTGAATATCTAACTTAGGTCTATCTTATATTCGTCACAAATTGTGTTGCCTGTCCTATGACCCCTTTCGATGTTCTTATCGCCTTATCAAAGAACCCGTCCATGCTGTGTTAGTTGAAGACTGTCACGAGGCGGGCCTAACAATGCGGACATTACCCACGTTGTTGCGCGAGATCAATTGAACCATTAGACATACCCAAGTGGGCAGAAAGATACGGTATATAAGACTATATTAACTTCCAGTTTATTCTTCCAGCTGGCGACAATGGCAATAGAGACATAAGTGTTCATTAAGCTATGCAATTTATTCATTTACCTCGAAGGATATCTTCAATTTTAGGCAACCCTTTATCCAGCCCATCCTCCCTCGGCAAATCGATCGCAGTTCCCTTGTACGGCTCGTACGGCTTTTACGACTCACTCTCATCCTTTGTCAAGGCAATAACGGCTTGTTTCTCCTTCAAGATATCTTCAACATCAGGAAACTCCTCCTCGTCGAATGGATCATCCTCCTCGCTCGGCTTTTGGCTAGCTGCAACAAGAGCCTGCTGGCGCTCCAGTATACGATTGATTAAATGATGGGTGTAAGAGCTTACTCCCCTAGCCAGATGACTTGATTCCTGGTCCAGGGGATGGCCTCAAGTATAGCCTCCAGTTATAGGTTTCTGGCTGCTCGGGGGACCTAGTTCTGATCCACGGCCTTAAGCACGTGGTCACAAGAAAAGAGCAATGGGAGTGCGTAAAGCTTCTCCTATATGTTTGCATTAAGGCCTCTATCGAGGCCTCCTTTTGGAAGGTTTTGAATACTTATATCATCGTCGTAGTAGTCTCTCATAAGTTATGAGCTAAGTTCCAGGTGTTGTACGTTGGGGACTTCCCCCGATGTCCTTTCTCCCGAGTACATACCAATATAACGTGAGCCATTAAGTCGCCTTTGAAGAGTCTTCATCAACCACATCAACTTTCTGTCGCAAGGAAATGGTAATTCCTCCTGTGGTCATCCAGATGCCTGCATATCTGCCTCCATAGACCATGATCTCTTCGAGCACATATGTGTATTCGACAGCGTTGGTCATGGTGTGCCGATGACCTGTTTCGTGTGCCATGTGTTTCCGTTACCCTAGATAGATCGCAGGGTTCTTTGGTATTTAAAATTGAACGCATTTTAATTTCCCTTTCTACTTGCCACGTCTCGAATAGAGATAAGCGTTGGCTCAGGGACAAACGAATAGTTACCATTCCCAGCCGTTTTGTAGTTGGAAAAGGGAAAAACTCAGAACTAGCATTTGTGCGCGTGGGGGTCATCATCACCTGTTGCGGACGATGGTACTTAATCATTAAGTGCCACGGTGGCTAGACCAACTCTACTGAACCGGAAGAGAACCATTGGCTACTCTTGCGATAGAAAGAATGGTGACTCGTGTCTTTGATTTGAAGAAAGCGACGGTTCACTTATTTGTGATTGGGACTTGAGGATCATTATAGCCTAAACCCACACCGTCATGAAGTATAATATCCACTTCAACCCTCACTTACCAAAGGCTTGGTCAGACCTTGAGTCCCTGGAGGTGTATGTATCTTTGTAGATTGCTACAAGATGAGAATGTCGATTATGTACTTTCGTTCAACATGAGATCAATGATGTGATTTCGTAGTTGGTCTATTTTCTCCTCGTTTTCTCATTGCTTGTATGAGATCTCCTTTTTGCGGTTTAATTGACAACTAATGTCTAGGTCGGCCGGTCGTAATTGTGAATGTATGTTTGCTTAGAGGCTATGATTTGGTTTTCCTAGGAACCAGTAGGTACCATAAACCTTGGCCTGTATGGGCGTGGATGTCGCCGTACCTGTCCTAAAAGTACCCGTAGGGCGGGATAATGATAACTGACGCGCTATTAAACTGTATCGATGATGGTATTATTGTGCATGTTCCATCGTTTAAAGTGATGGATATGATCTTATGAAAAGACTAGAAAACATGATTATAATATGAAGATGGTGCAATGCTAGAATTTAGGCTCATCTAAAGGAAATGTGACGAAATCCTTAGGTATCTTGGTGATGATGACTTTGTGAGTAAGAACAACTCCGATAGATTTTCAGTGAAATATTTAGGCTTCTAGTAAGATTTTATATAGCAAAGAAATTGACTCATAGGAGCAAAAATTAATGATGACTATAACAAAGATGGTGATGTTATGGTAGGCACAACTCAATATTATGACAGCGCGCTGCGTGATTGCGGTGGACCAACTGAGAAAACAGTAGATGTTGCATCCCTACGGATCTGTAGTGGTAGCCACTTTAGATGCTTAGAATTATTTCTAGTATGCAAACACCGGTACCTGAGTATAATGGACGATAATTTCCAGCAAAACTTCCAAGCCTAACTTAACTGATCTGTGATGTTGGAGTGGAAAAGGGGAAGGATTCTTGGCCTGGGGGAAGAAAGGGGTAAAGAGAGATAAGATAAAGGAAAATCAATTCGGCAAATTGCTTGGCAGGAAATTGTGATTGGCCAACTTTAGCTTGGTCTCCAAAGATATGCTCGTCAGGGTAATAAACCTATTCTGCGGACCAAAATTTAACGACTTAATCTCAGTTGTGGAAAGGCACAGTAGCAAAGTGGTTACTGCGTGTGACTCGAACTCCTCTGATGAAAAATCATCACCGGTAGTCATCACATCTCTTCGGAGGCGTCCGTTCGAATCGGGCCTGTGTCGATATTATCTTTTGCTTTTTATCCGTCTTTCTTTTTGTTGTTGTTTTCTTCATTTTTATCTACCCTTCTAATTTATGCTTTTAATGCTACCTGCATATCCTGTTATCGTTTCCATTTGGTTGTAGTTTGACGCAGGTCCGATTGTGATTACATCTTGTACTTGCATAATGAAGCAGATTAAAAAGGAATTCTGTGCCACATAGCATGAGTATTTCGTAACGCAAATAATAACGGTAATTGTATGATGAAACCTTGATAAGTACATATCTATGCTCTTGAATTTGTGATTATAGTCATATTTCATTTATATACTCTCCTAAAACCGTACGGCGCATCGACGAATCCATTCTGCTTTCTGACCATCTGGCTTGTACCTACCCAGGTACTTATCTTTCACTAGCAAAACTCCGCGTATTCGGCTTGATGTGCCGAAGCTTGTCGGTAAGTGCTGAGCCTGGGCGGAGAAGAGAAACTAACAAAGGCACTTTAAATAGGTATGTTTAGTGGTTACTAACTATTATAGTACAATGCATAGTAGACAGAATAATGGTTCTTCGCCGTAGATGACTTTTCTAGACTCCGAAGGGCATCATGAGTTATAGGTAACTTTCAATATTAACACATCAGAGCGCATTAATTGCTAACACCTGCTCGGACTGTTCGGACAGAATATGTTCATGTGTACGATGGTCAGGGGTAATGGGATGGTAAATAATGAGTTGCCCTGTTTAAGTCAACTCGGTATCGAAATACTTGTCTTGCATTAGTTCACTGGCTAAGTAGTCAGGCGGGTAGTGCATTTGTCGCAAAACAGGGGCTACCTATTTTAGCCGGCACGTTAAAGCTACAGACTCGGGGAAGTATACGAAAGAAATATTTTAAGCTCATTGTTCCGAGCCATATTAGAACGAATTGTGCATATGGGTCGTACCCGCGAGGGTAAATTTACCTGAATAACAAGAATATCTAGGTGTTTCAATGATACCGCGCTCGGCCTTGATATCTATCTCGGGACGTTCCGATCGTTCTGAACCCTGAGAATATGTCCTATCATTACAACATGATCGATGTATCTCCAAGGCTAACTTGACAGACGCAATACGTAGCACCATCCCATGGTAGACGGCTTCATGTGGGTCAAGTTTTCGGGTGCATGGCATCTCAGGTCCATAGGATCGAAGCCCCTGTATTGATGTTAGCCTACTGGCCGTGCGTTTATCGATCTACACTGGGATCCCGATGATTTGACAAAGACCGCCATAGGTATTTATTACTGTTATGACATGTTTCCTTCAAAAGGTTTTAATCTAAAGGTTATACAAGAAATAGTATCTATCATAAGCTCTAAACAAATTCCTTCTCATAGGAATATCGACGAGACGAACACGGCTTCATTATTACCTAGGCACCTGTATGAGTAACATTAATGTTAGGAGTGTGCTTGGGAAACTTGTCATGAAGATGTGTACTGTGTATGTTGCTTCATATTGTACGCCGTTGTCTGATTCGCGTGTCATGTCTATTACCTGGGGCGTGCTTATATGCGGGTGATCCCGACCTTCTAGAATGTTACTGAGTTTCAAATGACATTTCTTTCCCGCTATGTGTAGATCTTTTTTAGTACATCGACTTACCTAAGTACCTAGGACCCTAGGTAAATACGGATGAAAATCAAGACGAAATATCAAACGAGGAAGCTAAACTAATAACTTAAGTAAGGTCATCAGATAATTATATCCTCTGTACTTATTTAGTGTTATAGACGGATTGAAAATAAAAGCTTCTCAATAGGTCTATAGTATACTATGAAGTAATACACGAATTGCCAAGCACTCGGTATAGAAGGATCTTTGGGCGAGCCGTGCAACCACCACGAGATTCGTCCCGAACTATTGAACGAACTAATGCTATAATGACAGGGTCTAGTACCACATTCTATCGCTCTCTTGGTTTAGGCTTCTATGTGATGTCGCCCAATTCGTTAACTCTTCAACCACTGCCTCAACTACGTCAGCAGCTAAAAAATTGGCGTCTGGTCGTCTGGGAAGAAAGCTGAACGATTGCATGCGATCTTCAACACCCAACCCCAATTGCCCCCTTTCCCCCTCTTTCATCCCCAATTCTCCCCTTTTTTTGCAACACAAATACGAGCGCTCGACACGAAACTTTACAGATTTAGAAGGTTGCATTAATAAGTACCTAAATGAGCACACATAGTAGTCAAACTATGGAATATGCCAATGGACAAAAAGAAAAGGGTATCGGTAGATGTCCCTCCTGTTCTATTCAAGCACATGGTTCCCCAACGCCACCCACCACCTGCTATTGCACATGATAGGCAATAGAGCTTACAATGAGCCATTGCTGGAGATTTTAGAATGTGTCGTACGATCGTCAAAATTGTGTATTGGCGTTGCTCGTGACTGGCTATCCTCCGTCGAAACAGTGAACTTCGTAGTGCGCATAATTCCGGTACCGGTCAGAATTTCTTCGTCAGAGTCTCGTGCAGATCGAACTTCAGTATGGACTCGCCGGCCGCTCATATCCTTCAACCCAATACCGCTATCCGCTCCATCCGTAGTCCTAATATAGCCTTGTTGGGCGTGTGACGCACCACCGTACTTGTGGTGACCGTAGTAGGAGCGGCCGCGAGTAGACTTGAAGCGCGGCATACAGCGACGGATAAGAGGCCATAGTGCAGGAGCAGATGCAGTCAGGATCGCTAAGTTGCACTCGATTGAAGAGACACAGAATCCGAGAGAGAAATTCTTGTCCGGACTCGTATCATGGAAATTCTGAGCGAGGAAGTAAAGACGGACGATGCTGACCACCGTGACCCTAAAGTGAACCCTGTATTAGCATCTCGTCTCATGGGTGTCTTTTGGTGATTCTAGTTATGGCTGCGTGTAAAAAGACAGGGGTTGCTTACAGTACGCCCAGCATAAAGACACCAATCAAGGCAATCTTTCTGTTCTTATTTATCTTTAATCCAAGGAAGATGTAGAATGGGAGTGCAACGGCGACAATATCAGTCATAATTGTCAAGGAGGCAGCCGCTACACCAAAGGTGAATTGTTGAATGCAATACCCTGGAACCAATGGATGCCAATTTATCTCGATAGGGATGCATTGGACAATGACAGTGATGAAGATAGCCACCATCAGAACCGTATTAAAGACGATGGTGGCCCAGACGACATATCGAACTCCCGCCTTGATACCCGAGAAACGAAGTAGAAAGACGAGGACGGACTGCTTGACTAACGTTAGGATAGGTTGATAGACAGCTCCTACGACGTATATCCATATAAGTCCCTCGGTGGGATCAAAAGGCATGGGAACATCGTAGTAATGAATACCTATGTAAAGCTCTTTCATGACTACACCTCGTTAGGTCGCAGTATCAAGGTGCACCATACTGTGTTCACATACCTTTAATAGATCCTGCCGCCAGAGCAATACTCAACGCCATTGCACTAAGGATAAGGCCATCATCTACATTTACTCAAGTTAGCATTCAGCTCCAATATTGACGACATAACTTATTGGGTTTTGACCTACCCCAACCGAAGCTCTTTGTATCGAGCCGGATATAAGTCCTCAAGATGACCACCGTTAGTGCAAGTGCAGGGCATACCACCTCAATGGCGATACCCAAATTCTGAAGCCAACTTGTTGGATTGGGATTCACAGCTGCTGTGGGAGCTTGAGCGGTTTCTGACATGGTGAGAGATCATTAGAGCATCTATGCAAAACTTATTTAGACAAGCTAAAGATCGATCCGGGGACGAGTCCACTCAAGGAGTAGAGATCGCCGTTGGAATTGCGACGAGCCGTTCATATATGTTTCGTTGAATTTACGCTAGTTCATAGATCTTGGTAACTAGGTCGAGGAGGAATCGTGCTGGGTGCAACATTATCAAGGGTAAATGAAGTTTCAAGAAGTTACAGCAACTCTTCGAAATCGTGGCCGACGAACTATCTAGGTGAATGTAAAGCGACTTGGCAGCATACCATGATCAACGGCAAGGTACCATGGCGCACCACCTTTTTATGCCCTATCTAGAAGCATATCATAACATGGATTCCCCAGTCCCAATCCAGGACACTCGAGGGCCTATCTAAAACTGGGTATTATTCCAGTCTTGGCAGGCAAAAATGCGCCGGCCGGGACTCGCACGAACTTACTACAAAGTTTCTATAGCCTACGACTTCGTTTTCGTCTACATATCATATTGGTTGAGCTGATCAACAGCAACTATTCACCCCAAGCGAGATAACATGTTACATCGTTCCCTTCTCCTTGAGTTTTCCCGGCTTCACTCGAACGCTTTATGTGGTAGCGATGGTATTAGTATGCATAGTTCCTGTCCGCATACATTGCATTGGATAACTACTCCACAGGCTACGCAGTGTTGTAACAGGGGTATGGCCGTCAACATGGCTTCGATCTATATCTAACTTAAAGTCACTTAAACATGCTGAATCCTTCTAGTGTATCGAGCATGTAAGCGAAGGCACTAGTGCTATTAAAATCTTTGTCTTTATTTGATATAACAGTTGTTCATTCCATGTTCGATCTTGGTTCAGCGAAATGCCAACGCTTTCGTCTTCCTCCTGACATCGTGCGGTTCTTTAATGACTTCGTCTTTTCGAAGTCTCGGAAAACCTTTCCCCTTGATCTTTATGGCCTATCGGATGTTTACTCACCCCTCACTGATGGTAAGTTATGTAGGATGTCACGTTCTGAGGACTTAGCTACCACATTCAGTATATGTTACCTCATATTTCCGATGCCGCATTCACCCCTCAAAAAGCTCGTGAAACATAAGGCTAAGTAGATTGTTACACATTATGTGATGTCTCTTAAGCTGTTACCTTCCTGATGACATATCAAATGAAGGCCGATCTTTCCTGTGCGATGCAAATGTAGATATCTTGGGGAGGTGAAAGAGTCGGCTGTATCACGAACATGGTGTTTTGAAACTCCAAAAAACTTGTTTACCAAACTCCGCTACCCTTGTTTGATATAAGTAATGAATATACATAGCAAAGACTTGTTTTCTGTAAACTTACCATGTTGGCGTAAAGAACATCGGCTAAAGAAAAGGCTAAGGGGGTGGCTAATGTAGTTTTTGACAGGACCCTTTGAAGCAAGTGGGGAGGGATATTTACCTATGTTGGGTCAATACAACAGTTCGCTTCTGATGGACGCGTACCTTGCGTGATATTCCATGCATTTTAGCGAGTGGATATCCACAATTCGACGATCCGGCACGGAGGGTCGAACTCTTAAAAGAAGTTGGTATTCCCCTAACTAAGACTGTTGGAGTAGTCCCGAATCGACTAACGCTAACCCGGATCTTGACCCCGTTCGGGGCTTCTAGGCATGGTAAAGAGTAGATTCATTGGAATACACCTCCCAGTCCGCGTGGATTTCGAGTCTTTCTCGAACAACCCGAAATTGCAGAGGATCCTTGAGTTATGTTCAAAGCTTAGCTAAAGCTTACCGGCGCCCGTAGTAGCGTATTATGTTCGATATTGTGCGGTATGATATACACTTACACCTTGTTACTCCTGAAATATTTACTTAGTTAATGATATCTCGTGCGTTAGCATGCGCGAATCCACGTGGATTGCAAGGAATATCGTCTCCTTATCGGGTTCGTATAAAGTAATCGCACAGGGACGATCCTTTGGGGATTTTATCGACGTTTCTCAGCCGTGAAGCTTGTTAAATGACCGTTTAACCGGTGGCTAGGACCTTCGAACTGCAGGAGCTTGCTACAACACACCAATGGCACGTCTCGCGGTCGTTGCGGCTCTGTCGCTAATCAGTTTAGCGCTTGGTCAGACAATCGGGAACGGTACTGGTAAGTTAAATCTTGACACACACATTGCATCATTGGCACACAACAATAATCATGCAGCTTGCTAACCCCTTGTCTATCACGCAGAAGCCACTGAAGAGAACGTCGCCCCGGCTGTTGAGACTGTGGAAACAGACGGTGCATCATCAGGCGTTGACTACTTTCCCTATGAGTCAAGCCAGCTTACAACAGATGTTATTAGCAACTTGACAAATTACAACTTGAGTAATGTCGAGCTCTTTGATTTTAGTGATACTGAAGTCGCTGCTGCGAAACGTTCTGGGCGCATCTGCAAGATCTACCCCGGAGACAAAAGCTGGCCAGTCAGCCAAATATGGAACCTCCTGAATATTCTCCTCGGCGGCGCTCTAGTTGAGGGCGTGCCAGCAGCGGCACCATGCTACTCAGACTGGCCTCAATACAATGAGACAGCATGTGAATCCATCACTTCGCAGTGGCAGACGCCTTCATATCAGTAAACTTTTCCTTCTTACTCTCACATAAGCCAGCCTCTAACGTAATCTAGGCTGTCGCAACCCTTAGGCCTACAGTACTATGTCTTCGAGGGAGTGAGCTGCTTACCGCCCACCCTCACACGTACAGGTGCCAATTGTACTCTTGGAGGCATGCCGTCGTATGTTATCGAGGCGACGAACGTTGCGCAGATCCAGCTTGCTGTCAACTTCGCGCGAAACCTTAACTTGCGACTCATCGTCAAGAACAAAGGTCATGACTTCAAAGCCAAGTCCACCGGCAGTGGATCTCTTTCTATCTGGACCAACTCTCTTCGAGACATCCAGTACCTGGGGTCCACTTACACTCATGCTCCCTCGGGCTATCAAGGACCAGCTTTCAAGATCGGGTCGGGTATTGAGGCTTTGTCACTATATGAAGCTGCTGATAAATTAGACCTCCATATCGTTGGCGGTAATACTCGGGTAAGTGTTGCAGCCTGCTCTTTGTATGAATAATCTAACATTTTTCTTAGACTGTTGGCTTAGGAGGTGGATATACTGCAGGAGGTGGCCACTCTCCTTTATCAAGTTTATATGGCCTGGCGGCAGATCAGGTCTTGTCCATGGAGGTTGTTCTACCCAACGGCCGATACATATCTGTTGATGAAAAGAACTACCCCGACCTATTCTTCGCTCTCCGTGGTGGTGGTGGCAGTACCTGGGGGATTGTAACCTCTCTTGTCATCCGAGCTTACCCGAAGGCGCCCGTTTCCACTCTCACCTACACTTTCAGTGTCGGTGATACTGTTCCGACTGAGACATTCTGGGAGGGTGTTAACGCAGTTTTAGCCAAATTTCCCGAATACGCCGACAAGGGAATGTACAGTTATTGGTCTATCAGTTGCCTCACCAACTGCTCCTTTTCCATGACCCCACAGTGGGCAAACAACCTCACGTCCGATGGTCTGAAGAGTTTATCTACCCCCCTATTTGATGAGTTAGCCAACCTCAATATTTCCGTCGCTAATGTCGTATATACGGACTTCGACGGCGTTCTTAGTGCAATTGATGGCACCTGGGCCGCCAGCAGCGAGCAAGGTGGTGTTTGGAATTTCAACACTGGATCTAGACTGTTCCCCCGGTCCAACTGGGATAGCTCGACGAAATTCGCAGCTCAGAATGCTGCCATCCGGCAAGCGGTCGAGCAAGCTGGCTTGATGCTCGGATACAACATAAAAGCAGGTACGAATCCGTCGGTCAACCAGACCAACGCCGTGAATCCAGCTTGGCGCGAGACAGTCCTACATGCCTTGCTCGGTGCAACCTGGAGCCAACAGGCCACGCCGGCGGATATTGCGGCAGCGAACAAGAATCTGGTTGAGATGATGCAACCGTGGCGAGATGCATCCCCTAACGCCGGCGCGTACCTCAACGAAGCTGATATCAACGAGCCAAACTGGCAACAGGCTTTCTATGGATCTAACTACGCATACCTATATCAGCTGAAGCAGAAATACGACCCCTGGGGTCTGCTGTGGGCACCCACTGCAGTCGGCTCCGAGGATTGGTACGTCACCGGCCAAATCGACTATTACCCAACACAGGACGGAAAGCTATGTCCCGTATAATATACGGATTGCTCTTGTTTACACGATTCCATTAATACATCATTGTCAAAGATACCCTGATTATCCATATGTTAAAGAATATAAAGCTTCAAAGCAAAAAGAAGCCATGGAAGGAGGGTGCGTTCCCGTCTTTACCTAAACAGTGTTTGGCTTTATAATGGGAATTCATTTCTCAAATAAGGCCCGTTTCGACTATTCCCATTGTCTTTTTACATATACTTATACCTTGTTTTAACACCCATACCTACCTACAATGTGATACCTATTTAACGCACAAAATGAACCTATCTACGTGTATATATGAATATGAATATGAGAGACCAACCAGTCAGCATATGTAGAGAGTTTTATCACTACTGTTAATTTATTTTATTAGACATCAAAGCGAACCTAGGCATTATGCTAGAGATAACGACAGTGGATAGCCACTTTTTGGTCGTAACCTATTCGGTTAGATTGGTAAGTAGGTCGAAGAGCCAGTTATTATGATAGTGAAGATAAAAGCTTCTTCCTAACATAGCCCTTTACAACCGTGTGGGTGCTAAGTGTTATGTGGACAGATCTCCGTTGACCTTGATGACTCGGTCAGATGTATGAGATCCATTATCCATGGAGTAGTTAGAACAAAGTGTGTTGCACCATAGGGTAGGACAAGATTAAGAAAGAAGCTTCGTTACCTAACTAGACTAATAAATGGCAGTGGGCTAAGGCCATATGGTGGTGGTGTGGTCTCCTAGGAGACCCGCGACGAAGTGCTACATCGAAAGCTCTATACAATGTTATTGTTTCTTTTGAAATAACAATGTAAACAAAGGAAAAAGTAATATTCTTTGATCATGTACCTCCTCAAAGTTTAAGAGCTGCACATAAGAGCAAAGCTATTGTTCAAGGGAGACTGCATACAAATTGATGGAATACCTGCATCTCATAATATTCCAACACCAAATTATTTTGCAAATCATAACTTACCTTTATACGAATCCAAAAGCACCGATCTTTTAGCACTTCTGAAATTACCACATAAAGTCCTAGACTTATATTCGACATGGCTTTTATGAACGAATTTCGTGGTAGAGATTATGGTGATGAAGCGGCTGGACCGTCTGAAATTTCCGCTAGAAATCGCAGTCAGTCACCTGAACGCAAGAAAAGAGCCCGACGCGTTTTTTGTGTAGGATGTAGTTCGAGGACATCACACATTAAAGTTAAGGTAAGTAATTCTTTTCCTATGAAGGTTTTTGACCTATCTATACGATCTCTCTTCCCTGTTCACTAGTCTTTTATATTTCATTTTGTTCATTATATCTATGAAAGGCTTCGTTACTAACTTCTACTGTTATAGTGTGACCGCCCCGTCGAGGGGAGAGGATGTAAGAACTGTCGCCGAATGGGCTTGGTTTGCATTTATGAAGGGCAGGCCTTGCCCCATTATCCATATGACACAACTGGGCCCGTACACAAACAGTGCGAGCGTTGTGCGCAACAAGATAAGCGCTGTGATTACCAGAGACCATGTGATCAATGCGTTAAAGATGGCGCAGAATGTACGGGCCAGGATAGGGGTAGCATCTTTAGGGGAGTACCAAGTGCTGATTTCTACGGGTATTACCTTAGTATTGGCTATGGACCTGATGGAATTGACGATCATAGGTCACAGCCAGGTTGGCAGATGCCTGAAGATTACCACGAACAATATCTCGCCTTTCGAAATGCAAACGCGGCTCAGGCTCACGTAATCCCTGGAGCCGCCCCAGTAACAACGGTTCGACCAACACCGTCGAATCAAATAGTATTACCGATACGGCCAGCTCACGTAATCCCTGGATCCGTCCCAGTAACAGCAGCTCCACCGACACCGTCGAATCAAATAGTATTACCGATACGGCCAGCTCCCGTCCGGCCGTCGCCCGTCCAGCCAGCTCCCGTCCAGCCAGCTCCCGTCCAGCCAGCTCCTGTCCAGCCAGATCCCGTCCAAGCAGCTGCAGACCAGCCAGCTGCAGACCAACCAGCTTCATACCAATGGCAGCCAGATCCAAGCTACCAAGCAGATCCATACCAAAATAATCTAGACCCAATGCCCCTGGTAGAACCGATACAACTTCTTCCCGGATACTCGGACTTACTAGAGCGAGCAGTAGATGCCGTTAGAAATCATGCGCTAGTTGCTAACCTTGATAGCATGAAGGACTTATTATTGAAAGATATTCGAGCATCAATTCCCTTAGAAGACTCTCAAGTCGCTCATGATATCGGGATCTGGCTTCGGCAGAAAACTGAGATGTTCTCAAGGATTAATAACCCGCCCTTTCCCGAAGCTCCTATCAACACTACTGGGTACCCCGTGCCCGTAGAACTTGCCGAGCTTGGAGTACTGAACCCAGGACGTTGGCCTGAGTGGACAGAGCCAATCAGACACACCCTCAACACACCTCAGGAGCCCTTTTGGCCACCGTCCCCAGGTCCCAAGCGCCCACAATTCTTTCTACCCGCCAAGACGAAAGTGATCGAAATCTCACCTAAACATAACGAACATTACCCGCCCCTTCACCCAAACTTCGTCGACTTTTCCTTACTTAAACGGAATCCCTTTATGGAACACCCGAAAGAAGACGGCGAATCCGAGCTATCCAGTATCCCACTCATTCGTTATTGGGACGAAGGCGTTATGTTTCCAAATCAGGTGCAATGTGCCGCCACTACCCCTGAGCACTTGCCGTGTCCGAACCTTACTAATTGTGGTTGCGAGGACCAATCGCATTATACTGCATTTGCTATTTGCGATGACTGCGAGGAACAAAGCCGCGCCAGATTAATGACAAATGTCGATTTCTTGACAAGGTATATGAGACAATATCTTTGTCATAATTGCCTGCGTCAACCAGATCTCAACAGGCTTTTAACCGAAAATCTTCCAGGCCAGGGAGCTAAAGTCTACTTCGATCCTGATGAAATCAATAGAGTCGTGCCTAGCGCAGCGCTTCAAAACTTCGCGGGCGACTCGATCGCGTCGACAGGACTTTCACGGCAGGTAGGTTACAGTGGCCCCCTGTTCGAAATCACAGGGTGTTCTTGCGCATTGAAGCTCTTCGGGCGGCGCATTTGTAGTCCTCATCGACTGCAATACATGATGAACATACAAACCCAAGTTTCTAGGATGAAGGAGTATTGCAAGTCATTATATGGTAGGATGGTATGCCCGTGTTGTAGAATGCACCCAGGAATCGACAATTATGCGTTCCAGGGCGAAAATGGTGGCGTTAGCGCCCCTCTTCACGGGTGGGTTTGTTTAAACTGTCAAGGTTATGTGTTCGCAAAGAATCCCACGACGGGCCCGCTGCCAGTCGGGTTGCTTAGCCAGACGCGAAATCCGACCGCTCCGCCTCCATATAATGTAACAGAACAAGGGAAACAGGAGGCAAAGGCTAGGCTAGCCGAGCTAGCTAGGCAAGCTGGTGTCGCAAGAGGCACTTAGAAGGCATGTTCAGAAGTGTGATAGCCTATCACAACTAATACTGTAGTTAATTTGTATATTTGAAATTGTCCCTTCCGACTTATTATTCCTTACTCTGTGCCGTGAACATGATTTGTATTAGATCCGGGGCACATCGATAGGGTTAACATAGAAGTCATTTTGATTGAAATATTGTAATCGCAGGGGCTTAGTAGTATCGCTGTGTTCTAAAGCTCAGCAAATATTGTAGGGCTCACAGGACTGAGGTTAATATGTTAAACGACCTAAGGACCGAACTTGGGCAGTAGTTGATCCAATATGAACCGAACTTCAAGACAGGGCACACCACTTTGAAGGTTATTGCGAACACTAGGTACCCAGTGGGTGAATTTGCTTGATGTGATTCTTGCCGATGAGTCAGGCATCTAGAAAATGTTAGCTCCTACTTCATAGTTGTGGCTAAGGTGATATTTGTATGTCAACCAGTCAGATTTGTGAAATTCTTGTGTTTGTGTATCGTCACATGGGATCAGGCAAAGCAGGCCAAACAACAATCATCATTCTGGAAGATGGGAAAAAGTAGTTTCAAAATAGAGAGGAAAGGCATACCTTTGATCATTCCTTTAGAATAGATCTATTAGAGCCGTCGCCATAGTTTTACAATCATTGGTTGATTGGTACAATTATGTGAATGAGAAAGGAACAAAAAATGAAAGAGAAAAATTTGACTGAAATGAGGGGCATATTGTCTTGAATATAACTGGTATAATTCAATATGGAGGAAATTAAATATTGCAGATGCATATAAATGCATATAAGCGTATACATGCACCTATCCACATTTTCATCCTTTGCTTACTACATAGAATTAGTCATACCTTTAGGTAGTATGCTGAATTCTGAGAAGGTCATTCAGGAATATGGCAATACGCCATCAAGGCTTCATTGAGCAGTTCTACATAGATCATTATTAAGTAGCTTAGACCTTTGTTGGACTTCAAGTATCTGGGAAAGGAACGCATATGCCGCCTCTGGTTTGTGCTAACACGATCAACGCCCTCCGAACGCGAAAAGCTACCCCTTACAGTGCGACGCTATAGGATCAAGGCTTCCTACATTTAAATAGTTTAGAGAAGAATATGATTTTTAGTAAATAGAGACTAATCGTAACGGTCGGGATCACTATTCCGACTTGGCGGGCAGTGTTGTTTGGAAAGGGCCTTTTTATTTAGCGACGAGCAAGATGTAGAACACTAATTACTAGTAGTACGGAGCCGGATATGAGTTAAACGAATAGGTACCTATTCGAAGACTGGCCGTAATCGAATAGCGACCGGCCGCTTGCAGATCGAATATACGTATTCCAGGTTTACACCCAAGCAAATATAAACAGAACCTGTGATTATGTCGAGGATTATGTGAGCCGGTTCTGGTGAGATATCTGTCTCGGTAGAGACGTTTTATGTCGGGCTTTATAACGTTGTTCTCTTCGAGTGGATTGAGCACTTGTGATTCTTGAATAGCATTCTCATTATGTTTCGTAAAAAGGGGGGTGCAGGTGGAATTGGCGAAGTTGTACGGATCTGTATTGAAGAATAATTGGAATGGTAACATCGGAAGTTAGGGCAGGCAATGGCTTGGGAAAATTAGGTAATCTTATGGAGGTTTACATAAGCAACATATCCCCCACCATACCACCAACTACCAACCACCTCTACAGATCCCTGTCATTCCTTTTTCTTATTTTTCAGTTTACATTGTTTATTCATAAGATCTATACTATGGTCCATGATTACCACCAATATTACATTCTCTTCTTTTATAGAAGGTTTAAAGTTGTGATACTCGAACTTGCATCAAATGATATTTCAATCCTGCTGAGCTATCACCAAGCAGCCGATGGAACCCTACCTACTTACGCCCCCCCTTGACGGGGCTATTTATGGCATACCTAGGTATCGACTTGCGCAAGAATGATGCAACAACCATCCGCGTTCTATCAATACCTATCTATGCAGGTAGTCTGTACCCAACTAACAATAAGAACCCCCGATCGATTTCCGTCGCTTCAATGAGACCCTTTAGTTGATGGTCGGGATAACTTTTATAATTAAGATCAGATGACCGCTCGAGGTGGTGCAAGACGGGTAGCGCTTAGAGGTTTGTACGTACGTATCTAATGCAAGGTCGAGAATATGAATGTTACCTCGATATGCGTGGTGTGGTTGCTGTAGTATGTTATAATCACCCAACTAGGTAATGTTAGCAATTCCTAAGGTATGTTGGGGGATAAAGGCAGGCTAGATGAGTATACAAACGCTCCCAGTGGACCTTCTAGTCAGCTTGCATGCTGACCCCGGACGCTAGACCAATCCATATAGCTAACATATATCACCAATGCGCCTCTTTCGAGAAAGGCTGCGCCATGAGGATTGCTGAAAGATACGGTATATGAGGTATATGTTGTTGTATTGACTTGATTATCTAACTGAATGAGTGATGGAGGAAGTCCTTCTTACATACAAGTCCCTGCCAAGACACCCTGTACCTGTACCTGTACCCGAAGGCAGTCCCTTGACTACTCACTTCAGCAAGGATGAGATGAAAATGCCACATACAGCTGTGCGACCTTACATTGAGGGGTCATTATAGCTTTGCTCCAAGGCTCTCGTCGTTTTGGACCAATCTACGAGGTACTGCGTGCTGAAGTGAGTAGTCAAGGGACTGCCTTCAGGTACAGGTACAGGTACAGGGTGTCTTGGCAGGGACTTGTATGTAAGAAGGACTTCCCCCATCACTCATTCAGTTAGATAATTAAGTCAATACAACAACATATACCTCATATACCGTATCTTTTAACACTGCGTACTGCTGGGGCCTCCACGATGGGGCTCTTTAAGCTCTCTTTCGATTACCTGGATCTGTGACGATCATTTCGTTCATTATTCCCATCTACTGCTGTAGCGAAATATCTGATCTGAAGTTGGTTGCTCCTGGAATGATGCCGGACTTGGCAATTGGTCAATAACCGTTCAGCGGAAACCTCCAGTTTCTGACGATGCGTCGTGCGCCGACTGGGTGGAGCCGTGGCGGCGGCGGCGGCGGCGGTGCCTTCGTCTCGGTTCCGCAAACCGATGTCACAGATGAATACCGCACTGGCGACCAACAGCAACGGCAATGGACTCCCAGAGATTTTCGTAGCCAAATCCAACAAGTTCTTCGACAGAGCGCAACACAGCAAGAGGGGCACGACCAAAGCAGCGTTCACAGCTCTCCTGCCTTCTCGGACACTACATTAGTCGGGGGCGATTGTTTGGATGTGCCAATTCGGCATTATGATGAGGTTGATATTGGAGACTATGTAGAATATCATGCCGGTTATTACGGTCCTGAAGCCGTGAGTGTCCCGTCAGCACCAAGCCTCAAAGCTAGCTTCGGCCTAGAGGTTCACTCGAAGCCTGTCGCTTCTGATTTGTCTCCTAAAAGACAGTTTGTTGGCGACCCCTGGTCCAACATTAGTTACCACGGCTCAGGAGGAGTCATTGAAGAGGAAATTCCAGGCGAACCTCGAAATTACAAGCCAGCTGTTCTGAGATGGAAATTTTTGGTTGCCCTTTTTCTGACTCTGGTAATTCTTATCACCCTAGCTGAACTTGCGATTCAACTTTTGCCCCAAAGCTCTGGTGCCACTATACCTTCTCAACTTTCCAAGAACACGAATGAAATTCATCCGCGGTCGGTTTCCATCAATTCGACTGTTCGACTGTTCGACTTAAATCTTTGGTGGTTTTCCGACGTCAGAACGACACTAGTGTTGACAGTTCAACACTAGAGACGAAGCAAAGTTCATCATCGACTATAACAACACCCGACACCGTATCTAGCCCTGAAAATACAATAACTAGAATGCCATCTTCATACTCAACATCAGGTGCTAATCCGACCTCGCCAGTCGGAGATGATACCACAGGAGATGCCAGCACAGAAGCCACCAAGCCGTCGACATCGTTAATAACGATACCGGTCACGAATTTACCTTCAGAAACCCAGCCATCACTCCCAAGTCCTCCTTCGCCAACTTTTTCGTCTCCGTCTTTATCCCCAACAAGCACACTGTTACCTTTCTCTCCGTCTTCATCTACTACTGTCTCGCAACCTGAACCATCGCCTCCATTTTCATCTCTACCTCCGGCACCTATTCCTACTTCTAAAGATAGCCCGCCGCCTGCTATGACTTCTCCATCAGTTTCTTTAACCCAATTGCCTCCAACACCAACCCTGCTACCATCTTCAACGTCTTTATCCTCACCAGAAACCCAAGGGTTCACTTCGCCCCACGATAGCTCCTCCAGCTTAACTACTCACAACACAATTATAACCAGCATACCCTTGCCAACAGACGGTCATACAACAAGCTCAGAGACATGGACGCAGCCTGTATCGAATCATCCAGGAAACCCCACAGACCCAGATTATCCGAAGCCAGCTCCCTCTACTTTCACATCATCGCTAGAGTCATCTATTGCAGTTTCGACAAGTTCTGATGAAACAGGCCCGTCATTCACTCTTCCTACATCAACCTCATCCCCAACCTCTGCTGGTGGCCCCCCTGCGCCAGATCCGCATTTTACATCATCCACAGACCTCCCATATTCAAGTTCAACAAGCCTTTCCTGGGCGATAACATATTCCTCAGAACCCTTTCCTTTTTCTTCTACCCAACCAACTAGCAGAAAACTCCCAAGCACAAGTGCTAGCCAGCCAGAAATTGAGACAGGTTCAACCTCTCTAAGTTCTCCAAGTTTCACAACGAAACCAGTAACAGCAACAGCACAATCACCTCCCAGCAGTTCAAGTAGCTTGGCTAGCTTTACTATTACCGATCTGATACCTAGCGTGACGAGTTTCGTATATAACAGTAACTCTTTGAGCTATTTTGAATCTCACACCGAACCATGGTCATCTACTAGTACCTCGGAACCCTTTACGATGATTTCAATAGTTCCGGAGAGTCGCTCAATACCTCAACCTATAACTTCGACGATAATAACGTCGGTGGCCCGAAGCGGAGGAGTTTCGGAACAAACTATAATAAGTGTTGTACACCCCGTCAAGGCTGACATGGATGACTCCTTAACAAATTATGTTTCCACCCATACGGACTCTCACGGTAAACCAATCTGGACCGAGACAATCACCGCGCAAGTATCTGTGCAGACCACAGTTTACACCGATATGCATGGGAAACCTACCAGTACAGGCTCAATTGTCTTTATCAACTTCCCCAAGCAGACTACCCTTACAGATTATCAAGGACGCGCAACCAAAACCGAAGGATGTTATATTGATGAATCTACACGAGTCTTATATGATAAAGATGGCCATCCGACAGCCACTCAAGCCTCAATGGTTACAGAGATTGTATCTCTCATTACACTTTTTGACAGCAACGGCGTAGCAACAAAGACAGAAACTGAACTTATTCCGATGACTTCGACGAGTACTCTTGTTGTAACGCCGACTTCAAATGCTCCATCGGGCTTGGAAAGCGACAAGGCATTGCATATTGTCCCAATATCTCATGGGAAATATTTCTTAGGTCTCATGCTTCCTACTCTAGCCGCAATTATCGTGTCTATTCCGATTCGAATGATCGATCAAACGGCAAAGCTCTATCAACCATTCCAGTAAGTAACATCGAGAGTCCCCTTTCCCCCTATTTGGCCGGTCTCGGGAGTCATTACTTTGTTAAAACGCCAAATAAAAAGTCATCTCTCCCGAGACATGTTTGAAACTCACAAATATTTCATCCAAAGAAGCAGTCACTGATTCCTATTTTTGTAGTGCGCTAACGTCATCTCGAGGAGCCAAAGCCTGCGACACGTTATGTTTTCCAACCGCTGGCATATGGATCCCGACTGCTCGCGTTCGCTCGTTAATGAATGGTGATATTCTCCTCACTCTTACGGGACTTTTGGTATTGGCAAGCGTTATTATGATCCCCTTGAGTTCCGAAGCATTCCGTATCATTCTCGAGGGCCCGGAATGCACCGCAACAAAAGGCGACACATTAAACTGTACAATGACACTTGGGGTCTATCAAGTACCGGCGCAAATGGCTGTGGCACTCCTCGCTATCATGATAATTCTCACTGGATTAGTCGTGGCCGTACTTCGGAAATGGAATACAGGAGTTGATTGGAACCCCTGGAGCTTATTTCACATGGTACACCTTGCAGCACATAACGAGATTCGCACTCTGGTGCAAAGACGCTTACGTGAGAAGGATGGCCGCATTATGAATCGCGATGTTAACAAAATCTTGGCCGGGATACCCTTCGTTCTAGATCATTGGAAGGATAATGGAACTTTGAAATACAGCATCCTGATTCCAAACGAGGCGCACTCATTGAAGAAGGATGGGAAATCGGTCACTTGGGGGAAAGCCAGGGTATTGCGGCGTAAAAAAACAACAAGTACGATGCCTTTCTTCATCCTTACGTGGACCGGAAGAATCCTCTTCCTAGCTCTATTATTCACCGTAGAGATTGGCTTGTTGGTATATACTATCACGAGAGAGGACCAGGAATACACTCAGTTTATGATGGGTAGATGGCGGATTGTGAGATTTATCTTCACGTTTATTGGGGTGGCCATCTCGCTGATATGGGGGTCTTTCTTTTATTGTGGGTATGCCATCATCCTGCTTCTTGGCTGTAGTGGTAGTGCTAATGAAATCACCCAGCCGTTGCATTTCTCAGCCCCCACAAGCTGTTCCAACGCATTCGACTCTACAATGGAGATGCCGGGAAAATGACTCCGCCAACTAATCCTTTCAGCGGTCTTCGATCATCACTGACACCCGGGCGACGAGATGTCTACCTTGGTGTTGTTTCTGCCACGGCGATTCTATCTGAAATTTTACCCTTACTCCTTAGCACTGCACTGGACGCATGCACCCAAGGCTTCTTGGCGCCCAAGGTGTGCCTTTGGATGTCGACAAGTCTCTTGAGCATAATGATGTTTACAGTGGCTGGTTCGTTCTTTGTCACATGGCCACACATGCCTATTGACCCTAGCACTCTCGCAGGAGGGATGTACTGCGCTCTAACGAAGTATATGCCCATGAGCCCGTCATCAGGTTTACTCTTTGGTCGAACGAACTCTGACCTAGTTTGACGAAACCACACGCATTATAAAGATAACATGCACAACGACCGTAAATCCGAAATTAAAGGGAGATTTCTTGTTGGCTGGCATCTAGTATGCTGTTTACATATGTCCACTCCGAATTATTACTGAATAACGACTAGCTCGATCAGTGATACTTCAGACCTTTCTCGTTGCGGACAATTGCAATCTTGGTTGCTTCGTCAAGGTCCTCTTTTGGGAGACCCAAAATACCATTTGCAAGACCTCCATGTCTAGCCTCGAGATTGCCGACGCCGTCCTTTTGGAATATCCTGCTGTAGAGCATCTTGGGGTAAGCCGACTGTTCGCCGCCGAGGAGCCGTTTGTGAGCTTCTTGGTATCGCTTGGCGCTTTCCTCATACGTTATCTTCCAGTCAGATTCCTTTGTTCCCGTAACACGGAGAACCGAAGCAAGCATATCTTTCTGGCTGACCAGGAACGAGGATACGTAAATGAACTTATTCTTATAGGTCGACAGGCTCGGGCCGCCTGCCTTCTCGGGCTTGATAGGCAACGAGAGCAGCTTAGCCACAGCTCTTCCTGTCTGAGGCCAGGTCTGCGATGTGTAGTTGTTAGCACACCCAGAAGAATCTCTCAGCCCTTATCGATCAGAATTACTCACGATAGTGCTCATTTTGGTCTCTCCATCGTCGAAAAAGGTCCAGGTCTTGTCTTTCCATTCCATTCCATACGTGACTTCTCCGAAGCCAAGGCTATATTCGTACCAGAAGCCTGTCGACACGGCAATCCACGAGCTCTTGCCCAATTCTTCGACCAACTTCCGGACGGGAACCTCAGCATTCCCTATTAGGATCTCCTTGCCCAATTGTTCATCGGCCATGTCAACTCCCCATTCATTAGGCAGGACGTAAGGGACATTGGCAGCAGCGGCGGCGCGAATCAGACTGAAATGCACCTCCATGGGTGCCATGGTTCTCATGGTGATAATCAATACCTCCTGGCCCTGAAGAGCTTTCACGAGTGTTGATTCGTCATCGTAGTCCACCTTGGCGATATTGACCCCGGCGGGGATAGAGTCGATGGTCGGACTATCCTTACGTGTGATAGCTGTAACCTCATGCTTGCCAAGCTTCAGAAGTTCTGCCACGATGAAAGTTCCAACTGTGCCGGTTGCCTTTGAGGAAAACACAAAAGGTTAGCATGTGACCGGGAGGTCTGGATCAAAGAGGAGGCGAGGACTATGGTTTACTTACACCAACAATGGCCACCTTCTTGATGTGATTGTTCTGCGACATGTTGCTTGGAGTGGAATGATGTAAAAGGGGGATTTGATATAGGACTTGATGTTGAGTCTTTGTTTGGATGGTATTATCTTGTGACGTCGAGGGAGAGAAAACAAGAGGAATTCTGTCTGGCTTTATACACGCTGCATTCACCATATTTTGAGTTTACCTCGTAAGGTGACCAATAACCTTTTCAGATATTCTCATAACTATCTCATACTCGCCCGCGGATATAATGCGTCGCCCAGCAGAAGTCGACGGAGATCCGCGGACTTAAATCTCAGCTCCCCGCTTTGTCAGAGTCGGGTTTAACAAATTCCCCTATTCGTAAAAGTTTAGTGGGTCATCCTGTCATCGATGAGACTGTTCAACCATCCACACGGGTGCCAGGCTGAAAACCCCCTCGGTCTTTAGAAAAGCGCGAGAGAAAAAGCGCGAGGGAGGGCGGTCGAAGGCTTACCTAACTTCCAGTTCTTGAACCTAATTCTACCTAGGTACCTATATACATACCATGTTGCTGTGTTGAGAGCTCAAACAAAGCTATCGTGAGAACCCAGACAGCTTATAAATCTCCCTACAATAAGTGGAGCAGCCCCTATTCACCAATCCTTCCTTGCTACGTCAACTTCTAACATTCGTAAGTATTATTCATCGTTTTAACTAGATCGTATCTAGCTAAGATATATGATGTATTTTCTAAATATTCAATGCCTTGTACAGACCACCCCGTTGAACTCCATGAATCCCCATTGAAGGGCCCCTGAGGGAAACACTTCAATGTTGTAAGTTTAACCAATGAACCTCGAGGAGTTTTCTCGAAGCCTGTTGAAACCTCAGGATATATGTAATCGTATATTTGTGAACAGACTAGCATAAGCCACTGGATTCTTCCGTGAATGCTCCATCTTCCTGGGTAGTGTTCGAGCTTAGCTTCGATCGGGAACTATGGCTTACAAATTGTGGGCTTCCTCTCGTTCTAGGATATTTCAACTTGCTAGGATGATCTCTGTGTAGCATCGCAAAGGTTACTAGAAGTCTATCATTAATTATAATGGGGCGTCAGGGGTTTATACCAGTTTGACGTGGTAGACTAAACGCATAAATCTCCATAGACACATCCTCGCAACTCCGATGTTCTAAAAGCCCAGCAGACAAAGCAGGTATCTTGAAAAGAACAACTTACTATCATGTAATATAAGCTTGATCTAAGAGGTAAGTAGAGGTATTCGGATCAGTCACGTCCAGACTTTTGAATCTGTCGTCTTAGAGTTCCCATATTAACATAAGTTGGCATATAAAGTGCGCTTGTATAGATTGTTTATCCACTGCGGTACACATGAATGTCCAATTACCTTAATTGAAGGTTCTAGCATATATAATTATATGAAGATATAAGTGGTTATAATCTAGTCTATGTGCTCGGCAGTCCTTTAAAATAGGAGTTTAAATCCTATGAGCAATGTTCAGTACCATCAGCGTGAGTATGGCATTCCTACCACAATGATTAGCTTCCTCGCTGCTTTTTAGTTATACATATAGATTCACATACCGCGGCTGCTGTACTGGTAGAGGATGTAGCTGGCGTAGATGTGGCCGTCGGAGACTCGCTGGGAGAAGATGCTGACTCTAAAACCCGTCCCGTGCAGCCCTCTCCAGGAAGTGCAATGTCAAATGCGTAGACGTCCAACGCAAAGTACTGCAAGGTGTGCGAGTTTCGCACTGCTTCCGCTGGATTATCGATTGCCAATTCCAGACATTCGCTATAATTGTCGGCATAGTGCTCGACAATGTTCTCGCCGATGGGCGGGAGATGGTACAGCCGGTGAATCAAGTCGGATCCGAAGTAGAAATTGAGCTCTCCGGAAGCAACGGAGTATCCATAACCGCATAACCCCTCGAGAGGCCTCCGCGTCGTGTAGGAAAGAGGACATATAACAGTCTCTTTTGTTGCGTTCTCTCCTCGCCAGTGTCCTCCCCAATCTGGTGAGTGTCAGTTAATCGATATCATGGCACGCTCTTAAGTGCATTCATATTTACCTTCCTGATGACAGTTTCCATCGACGTCATCACAGCGGAACCACAGTCCGCCGCGGTCAGCACTCACTATCTTGTCATACCATCCGACGACCTCCGCAGACGGTGCCGTGCCGAAGTACTTGACATAGAAGTCCGAGCTGTTTCCGAAACGGAGGACATGCTGCTTTGCATGTTCCGCGAGCTTGATGGCGTCACTGAGACCCTTTGATAGGAGAGCTCGTTCCGTGGCGTTGCAAGAACTGTGGATGGGGTACTGCTCTGTCGCGCCGGCAGCCCAGTTGTAAGCCGTGGGCTCTGAGCTCGGGCTTGTGACTGTCTGAGTAACCGTAATAGCGTCTTGCCTGACACGCAATTTAGCTGCGAGGCCAGATCCGGAGTTGATGCTGAGGCATATCAAGAGAGCTTTGCCAAGCGAGTATCTCATGTTGAACAGCTGGTCTCGAGGCAGTCCCGAAAAAGGTATTAGGTAAAAGATTGACTGATGATTGCCCTCTCTGAGAATTGATGCCCTGATTCAAGTTGGCTGAAACATTATGTATACCAATCAGATTATATAGTCTTCTGTCTCGGACCAAGTCCTCGACGTTCAACCTTGTTGGCCATCGTCGGTTTCCTTGACAAATTTTCTTAGCTCATCCCGTAGACTCATCCCGTAGAATTAACAGGCGGGCCGAAGCATCATCATGAAGGCTACGAAGAAGAAAAAGAATATCGCCGGTGGAACTAAAAAATTAACAACTTGGCAGTTTTCATAACCAGGTAGACTTCCCGTGCCAAGATGGTAGAAGATGGAGCCTGTCTTTCTTGGATAAAAGGCCAAGATATATAGTTAAGAAAGACGGCCATCAAGGTGCTCTTTATACCCACATCTTCGCGCACAACAAGTAAGCTGAACTCGATTTGCTTATTTCGTGAAAAAATATAGTGGTGGAAGTGATTCCGATTATCTGCGCTGTCAACTTGGCGAGGAATTATATAGCCATTAATCGGCCTAATACCCTAGACGGGACATTCGTGATTTACTTCACTCACCGAAGATATTAGCGTATCTCCAATGTTTATCTAAGCCCCGGGAGAGAACTTTCGACCACTGTCTAATAGGGATCATTCCAAAAGAAATCTTGGAATTCTTTGCCTGTGGGGAAGACTTGATGAGCCCGAGTGCGTATGTAGGTATATAAGCCGGTAGGTCAGATGTCTCAATAAAGCTCCCCATCTACCTACATAGGCATTCTTACTAGCCAATCACCCGCCTGTGTCCTGTTTGCTTATGAGTCGTCCTGATACATTTTAACAATATGCAAAACCTCAATGTATTGCTAGCTCTTATTGCCGCGTCATCGGCTTTAGCGCAAACATTGCCTCCATCTCCAACCGCATCTACTGGATGTGAACTTCACGAAGATCACTGGTGAGATACTTCTTAGATTCGAAGTCTTGATAATCAACAAAGTGTCAAATATACTGACTATTCTTAGGCATTGTGATGGACCGGTTTCAACTACTGTCCCTGTGACTGCATCCAGCATTGATGATGATGACGACGATGATGACTCCCAGACTTTGGAGCCAAGCCCTACCGAGTCAACTGGCTGTGAAGCCCATGGAGATCATTGGCACTGCGAAAGTCCTGCATCTGTGACGGCATCATCTACCAGCACGCCAACCAGCGATGATCATGATGACCATGATGACCATGACGAGGAAACTGGGAGTCTCTCACCGAGTCCCACCGAGTCAGTTGGTTGCGAAGCGCATGGAAATCATTGGCATTGTGATGGACCTGCTGTGACCAGTAGCACCCCGACATCGTCTGTTGAGGCTGCGGAGACCGGAGGTGCTGAAAGACCAGGAATGGGTAACATTGCAATTATAGGGGGATTACTTGCAGCTGTGGGAATGGGTCTATAGATATGTATCAAGGATTTCCATGATCTAAATTGCCGCGGGTATAGAACAAGTCAAGAGTTAATATAGCTCCCGTTGGTCACGAGGGGGGGCGAATTTGATAGCAATGTCAATAGGTAATCGCCAGTTGTATATAATTCGACATATGATCTTGAATCGCGCATAAAGTAACATCGAAGTAATATGCACATATTAGTCGCATGCAGCGATGTATCATCCCGCTCCAAGAATCAATCACCATGTGTCTAATACAAATTCACTTGGCACTTTGTTGTTTTCGTCATACGTAGTAGTGTGTTTCGTCGTGTTTGTATGCCCCCTTTCACTAGACACAAAATGCGGATAAATACATGATGAGTAGTCGGCCGTGAGACTTTGAAGTCTTACAAGGTCCATCAGGGTCCTTCTATCTTGACTTCTTTTATATAAGAGGTTAAGATCAAAAATACATATACGCCTAATTGAGACCTCTCCCCGAGCTACAATACTGGACCTGCCTAGAAATCAACGGACGGCCAAGCGCGGCGATGTGGGGGACAGATAAAGTACGAGAAATATATATCGTGGAAGCGCCGTACTCGGCGCCAAGGACGACTTCCCATGCTCGGAAGAAGTTGAAGCACCTTGAGGGCCAGACAGAGTTTTGTGATACATGCAAGAGATTGATCGATCTAAAGTTAGTCATGTAAGTGGTAGACTATAATATGCGGCTCTATCTAATGCCGTTTCTAGTTGTAGGCTTATTCGACGACGCAGTCACGACTTGAAGAAAGTCAATTTTATCAGCGGATTTAACCGGAAGTTGTATTCGACTCGATAATAAGGAAAAACGTATCTCTTACATCAAAATGGGCTATTCCCGAAGCCCATTGGCGGCAATACTATTTGCATTCCTTCTCTCAGATCGTATCTTTTCTTATGCCGCGGCATCACATATCCCTCCAAGACATACATTACAAGCTCCAATGACCACGACGGGTTCTGTACTCCCCCGAGCTACTGATAGCCTCACCGCGGTTTCTGATTGCCATCAGCATGGTGCTTCGGTGTAAGCAACTACTCTGACAGGTCTCAGACTTTATATCGAGGTTAGGTACCGAGGTATTAACACACTTTAGATACTGCCTCTATGGTGCGACGGAGCTCCAGGTAGTAGTACCAACAACAGCGACCGGCGAAATCCCACCTACTTATACTGACTGTCATGGCCACAACGATGTGTCGTAAGTTGACTTGCTCTATGTTATATGTCAGATAAAACTAACAAGCCAGATTCTGCGTTGCGCCAGATGGTTCCGATGTTCAAGTCATTGGGTTTACCAGTGAGAGCCCGGACGAAAGCCATTCAGGGGAAGAAACCCATGACGACACCGAGAGTGAAAGTGGAGGACAGAATTGTCACTTCCACGCCGGCGTTGAGTAGATACACCTCTAACTGTGCTATTTTGTGTTTGATTTCTAATGCTTGCCAGACACTGCGTTGGCGAAGGCGAGAGCGAAACGAGTGAACCAGCAGAGTGCTCGCGACGCGATCGAAGTTACAACATCCCTCTGAGGATTGGTCTTCTATTCGTTATTCTAGTAACAAGCTTTATCGGTGAGTAAGCCCATCGAGCAACTAAGAACAGCAGTCTCACAGATGTCGCAGGTGTTGCTGGACCAATATTTCTCAAGCCAGTCTTGCCGCAAAAGTTCCAAATGGTCTTCATTGTCCTGAAGCAATTTGGCACCGGAGTTATAATAGCAACCGCATTTGTCCACGTAAGTTTGAAGTCACTATCTATCACCAAGCGCCGCCACTCACTGATTATTTTTACTAGCTCTTCACACATGCACAGCTGATGTTTAGTAATGAATGCCTTGGCGAGCTTGCGTACGAGGCAACCACGGCTGCGGTCGTTATGGCCGGGTTGTTCTTCGCGTTCACGGTCGAGAGTACAAGTCATCGCCTGGCCCGAAAGTTTTGGACAAAAACTCAGTACAGTGATGAGGTAGTTGGTGTTGCAGTGCTCGAAGCTGGCATCATATTCCATTCGCTTCGTGAGTCATATCTCACCACTACACTCATGAATAGGTCTGACATAATCTACACCTCTAGTGATTGGAATTACTCTGGTGGTCTCAGGGGATAGCTTTTTCATTACACTTTTTATAGTTATTCTATTCCACCAAATGTTCGAAGGTTTAGCTCTCGGGACCCGGATCGCGTCAGTTGGGCAGCATATCAGGGCAGAGGGGGACCACGCGAACCATGCCCCACCAGTTACAGTTGAATCTCCGTCTGCGCAACGGATCGGGTCAGGCACGGATAATCAAGACTCGCTAGACGAGAATAAGGATCGTAAGTCGCTGTCCATGCCGCAGAAGTTAATCATGGCTACTGCTTTTGCCTTGATCACCCCGGTTGGTATGGCAATCGGTATCGGCGTTCTGAAGAAATTCAACGGCAATGATCCCAGCACATTGATCGCTCTCGGTACACTTAACGCGTTATCGGCTGGCATACTCATTTGGGTTGGCCTAGTAGAGATGTGGGCAGGGGATTGGATGTTCGGCGGTGAGTTGGTAGATGCAAGCTTCGTGAAAACCACCTTTGCTGGTTTCGGTCTTGTTGCCGGCATGGTTCTGATGGCATTCCTGGGTAAATGGGCATGAACATGACGGCCACTACGTCGCATGTTAATAACGATAGATTCGGACTTAGGTTGTCTAGTAAGCAGTACTCTGACACACGGCCATTCGAGCTATATTATCATGAATTATAACGTTAATTGTTTGATAATTGGATGACAGAGCTTATGTCATCACTTGTCTATTGAACTCTAGTACTATATGCAAGGACGTTAGTTTGGACCCCTTTCTGCTGATATAAAAGAAATTATTATTGGTTCCTTACCATTCAACCAATTGTTAGAAATCCAATCTCCACTCATATCCCTCCCAATGTCTTCTATTTTTCCATTCTTCGATCTCCCGCGGGAGCTAAGAGATATGATATATGAAGAATATGTCATGATCGACGGCGGTTATGTTTTTGTTCATTCATCGGGAAAGCTAAAACCTGCCAACAGGATCGCCCACCCGTTTGCGTTTCAGCACACGTGCAGACGCGTACACGGTGAGATGGAAGGCCTTCCCCTTCGTATGAATCCCATCATGTTCTCCACCACTAACGGGACTCATCATGTCAGACGAAGAGCGACTCAGCTGGAGAGGATGCTATGCAGTGGCATCATAAGCGTGCACGACGTAAACATATTGCTGTTGTGGTCGATACGGCGTGACATCGCTGATCCTCTAAGAGAGGACATAGCTCACCATTACCCATGCTTCATCCCCCACCTAGACTGGCTGCGAGGACGACATTGTCCCGACAATTCGGTTGATCTGGATGACAGATTGAAGATATACGACTACCTAGGGGAGAGACCTTCACTGTTCCGAGAATACGTTCAGTACATCATACAAAAGTTTCCCGCCGGACATTATACCAAGGTATTCCAGCAGTATCCTCATCCCTGGGCGATCCCCACCGACGACGTCCTCGAAACTGTCGCTTCGCGTTTATATGGCGTGTTTCAGGCACGGTTCCAAACATCATCTTCTCGACTTACCGAGCTTTGGAAAACCACTTCGTATGATCCGTTGCGCTATCGTTTTTCAGCTGCCGCGTGGGCAATCCAATTTCTCAAGGCTAACCCAGCCTATCGACTTCAAATAGTAAGTTCAGTTTCCCACGGTGAGGCTCCCGATATTGACTAGAATGCGTTCTAATACATATACAGCGTAACATAGTTCTGAATGAAGACCGCGTTTCAGTCGCCTATCCTGAGTGCCATGGACGGGGCCTAATTCGGTTCTGCGCCGAGAATAGTCGTCTCCGCATCGAGCGCCGGGTCAATCTTTGGAACACGGTTTTTCAAAGAGCTGGAGGACCACAGAATGATTTGGACTTCAACGATCATGATTCATTGAAAAATGCGCCCGAAGTTACAGGTATGGTAGCGTTATGGATCAGTGAAGCCCTGGCTCTACCCCCGGCCTTTTCGCTAGTATTCGACGCGGGGGACAAACCCTCTCAGGCTGAGAAAATATTCAAAGACATAGTGGTTCGGGATGCGAAGTTGCAAGACGTTCTGGAATATGCTTATGCTCGGCGCATTATTCCAGCTCCACGCCCCATGGATGGCTACCCATTAATAAAGCCCTTGCTGCCAGATAACAAAGGCGGGCACTTCTACAGAGGTTTTTCGCGCGCGATCCTGAATATGGTTAAAAATACCCCCGATGACAAAACTTGCGAGGTGCGTTGCAACTTCAGCCCTGGACCATCGTGGAATGCTCGAGAGATCGTGAGGGAACGACGCGAGTGGAAGCAGGAAGATTGGCTCGGGGAAGGGACCTGGAAAACGTTCGTTGAACTTCTTGGCTGCCAGACAATATTGAAGTTTTAAGAGAAAGCTATTCCCGATACAGGTACATATTTAGAAGAGTGAAGTCTCTCAAAGTAGTAATGTGCAATAGAAGTGTTGAGATACGTTTACCTAAGCTTTCCCTAAGATCTATCGGGTTTTGTTCGTTTCCGAAATAGGGAAATGCCTAGAACGTAGGAAGCTTCGGGGTTCTGTGCCGGATAGCCTCTAGTTATTGGCGCATTTGCTTGATTCCCTTGGGGTACCGGTACCTAACAGGTAATTATTGGACCATGGTACCCCCCCTGGATCGACAACTGACTGCGTCCCCCACGTTCGAAAATTGATATGTCGTAGACTCGTGCGATGCCAGATTGACCAATAAGAATAATGTTTCGTCCCTTTGATCTTCTGTTAACTATCTAGGATGACCCTCATAATAACAGTGAATGACAGCGAACAGCTAATTACGAACCGGAGAGAAAACATTCTTACAACTGGTCAAGGACGGTAACTTAAGTCTTTTAATCTACGATGCAAGGAGCTAAAGTACGGGGACTCGGAGCAGGGAGCAGGGGGGGTATCATGTCGTATGCGAGATGGAGACAAGCAAGCAACATTGAAGGAGTTAGTTACCTCCTAGATATCAATACGGGCAGGGTGCGGGATGTTGGCTCTCTGTCCATGGTTTCATTGGCTCTTTGGATACGCGAGAACGGATACTTGCATCTGAGGATATCAGTCGTTTCCACTTGGATTGATAACATCATGATAAGAAATGGCAGTGTGATCCCTGAGTTGCCTGAATCTGTCTGACCTGCTGTTAGGAGTTAAGTATGTCGAGCTTTGTTGGTTGTTTCTAGCCTACCAGTTACTGTAGGTGGGTGCAAGGTAGGAAAATAGAACATCAACAAGACTACCTGATAAAAGATGGCAAACATCAAGAGGAGCTGAGAAAGGGTGCTCCTCATACGACATTTACGGCGTAGATGACCCAACAGACTGGTCCGTTCGTTGGCGACCCATCTAGACGCTCGATTGAAAATGATCCCTGAATATGTCGAGATCTCAAGATCGACGATAATAGGACAATTGACGAGACAGGACTAACTGGAATTTGAATTAATTCGCAATCACGCAACAACCTGTTTCCTTTGCGTCAAGTTTGTGAAACTACAACCTTCCCATCTTGGCGAAACCCTTGCCTCGACACCTGAAGATTCCTTTGTAGTCGAAAACGCTTTTACCGGTTGAACCAATGCTGGTTCTACCGATTGCCATCGGGTCGTGCAAGGTGGCATGTAACATTCCCTCCCCCGTCGCTTTTACATACATATTAAGGGCCATGGGTATCTCCTCGCTCGACCTCCATGCGCCCATGGAGTTCTCGCCAATCTAACAACGTGCATTCATAAATCTCGGGATAGACTATTCGCCCACGATGGGTACGTTCAACATATATCAATGATAAGACATCTTCCAAAACTTTATGACTGACACATTCTATAGCCGAAAACGTTGTTGGTCTCAATGTCCAGAAAGTCGTCGAACCGGACGTGGATCAAGGTGTCCACGATGTGAAAGCGCAACTTGCGGGAAATGTCGTGGAGGACACTCGATCTACTCACGATGCCGAGTCGCAACCTGCCTCGCTAGGAGAAGCTAGTTCGGCCATCGACGACGATGCCTATCCACCTCCCACTGAGGAAGAGCGAAAGACGCTGCGGAAAGTCTTCGACTCGATCCCTATCTCGGCTTGGTCTCTTTGTTTCGTCGAATTGGCTGAACGAGCATCTTACTACGGTGTCAAAGGTTTGTAAAAGAGAACAATATGTTTAGTGGTTCATCTTCTGACTGGGCAGCTAGCCGTTTTCAACAATTATATGCAGTTTCCTCTTCCCGAGGGTGGCCCCGGCACTGGAGCTATTGACAAAAGCAAGCCAAATTCGCACGCTGGCGCGCTTAATCTTGGCCTCCAAACAGCCTCAGCGTTGGGTCTCTTGTTCACATTTTTGGCCTATGTCATTCCAATCTTCGGCGCCTGGGTCGCGGATACCAAGATCGGCCGGTATAAAACAATCCTTGTGGGCGTGATCATTGGTGGTGTCGCCCACGTAATCATGGTCGGTGGTGCAGCCCCAGCTTTGTTAAAAGTTGGAAAAGGGGTAGCACCGTTCATTGTCAGCTTCTTCCTTTTGGCTATCGGTGCTGGGATTTTCAAGCCCAATGTAGCGCCTACGGTGATAGACCAGTACAAGTACCAGCGCGAGTATACGAAGGTGCTCAAATCTGGGGAGAAGGTCCTTGTCGACCCCGAGACGACCGTGAGCCATATTATGCTTATATTCTACGCCTTCGTTAACGTCGGTGCATTCTTCTCCATCGCCATCGTTTACGTCGAGAAATATCATAGCTTCTGGCTGGCTTTTCTACTACCAGGCATCGTATACATCCTGCTCCCGGTGTTACTTGCAGTCATGTATAAGCGCACTGTACGAAAGCCACCCAACGGCTCCGAATTGACTCGGTTCACCAAAATCACCATCTCGGCGTTGAAGCGAAGCAAGGGTAATATCTTCTCGAAACATTTCTGGGATAATGTGAAACCCTCTGTGCTGGCGGAGAGAAATATCCTCGTCAGCTATTCGGAAAAGGACGTTGATGATGCGCGGCGAACATGGCAAGCAGTCCAGATCTTCCTCTACATTCCCATCTGGAACTTGAACGACGGCGGTGTCGGCGCTGTGCTAAGCAACCAGGGAGCTGCTATGAGTTCCAATGGCGCCCCGAATGATTTATTGAACAACTTTAATCCATTGGGTACGTAACATGAAGATATTCTTTACCTTCGCCCCTTGATATGTCCCGGGAGCAAGGGCTCCAAGTCGAGCTTCTAAATCCATACACCCGACACATGCCATTACCCCTAAACCCCTATATATAGAAATAAACACTAACTCCTATTGTCATAGTGATCATTATATTCTCACCGTTCATGGCTCATATTGTTTATCCGTTTCTCGAACGTAGGAAGATCAAGTTCGGACGTATAAACCGGATGACCCTTGGATTTGCACTTGCTATCATTTCCGGAGTCATTGGCGCTATTGTCCAATATCGTGTATACGAGACCAGCCCATGGTGAGTTGCCAACTGATATGTATTCTTCTAAATAGCAAAAGCTGACAATGCATCTCTATTTTAGCGGCTACTATGCCAGCGATTGCGACGGCGTGTCGCCTATCTCAATCTGGTGGCAGATCCCAAATGTCAGTCTCGGTGCCATGTCTGAGGTCTTTGTTAACGTCACCTCGTATGAACTGGCCTACGCGCGTGCTCCAGAACACATGAGGGCCACTGTCGTTGCACTCTTCCTTTTCATGACGGCTTTAAGCAGTGCACTTGGAGAAATCTTAATTCCGGCTATTGCTGATCCGACTCTGGTGTGGGCTTGGGCTGCTCCTGCTATTGCGCTTTTCGCTCAGACGGTCATCTTTTGGTGGACTTACCGTAGCGTTAATGACGACGCCTTCATGACTCATGAAGAGGACTTCCAGCAATTGACTACGACGAATGAAAAGGCCGAAAAGGAGGAGAAGTAGACATGATAGACGCGACTATTAGTGTATAGGGGTCTAATACAGGACGGAACAATCTGGCTAGGCAATTTTATGCATCTGGCATATGCCGAGCGAATTTGTACTCTATTGTTAGATCATAGTTTCATAGTACCCAGGTATATTACTACGTTGTTAGATCATAGTCAGTCCACATATGGACAATCTATTCGTGCGATTAAAATCCATCATTTCATTGGTAGTCATATAAAGTTCGTGGCCATTTCTAAGACTTCTTTTGGGGGCGATGTTACTTTCTGCCCCCAAATGTAGGCGGAATTCTCCATCTCTAGATTATGGCTAAGTCAAAGCTGAAAAGCTACTTACATATACCATCGAATCAGTGCCAGAACTTAGGTAATTATAGCGTAGTAGGTGGTCGGCGGAAGAACACACAAGAATCGGTTGCATGTGGGATGCATCCTGAATAAACCTTAACGTAGATTAGAGTTGCATTATATCAATACAACTTATAGATCATAAGACATCAGTCATGAATAGGGGAGAAATGCAATTTCATATTCCCAGCCTTGTGTATATTTGTATAAAACATGAGCTGTTTTACTTATTATGAGTTTGCTCTTCCAACTTTTTAGATTAGCTATTTGGGGTCAAGAACGACATCATCTTCATAATTATATTATCCATTGTCCCATTTCATCATCATGGAAATCACTGCTTTATCTGCTGATGCCTCAATGACTGGGTCGCTCGTGACAACGATATGCCTTAATGTTGTTGCTGCCTGCTTTGTCGTTGTGCGAGTCATTGATACTTGCGGCCGCAGAAATAGAAGACTGCTTATAGATGACAGTAAGGCACCCGAAAGACTTGAATAAGAACAGTACAATAACAAGGGTGGATGCCCGCTAGTGCTCTCCCTCTTAGCCCTCTTTCTGCTGATTTGCTACTCTACATTGACATATACGATGTTATATGGTAAGTTGACTCTCACCGCTTAGCCAGAGATCAAGGCTAATCAAATATCAGCTTTGCAGAAGTTGAATAAGTCAGTGCTTGATATCGGTTACATGATACAGGTACGTATAGCATTAATTTCGGTTTGATCCTTACCTACCTAAGGCACCTATGCTCATGTTATATCGTACAGCAAGATATCATCCTTACTTATGTTAGCGGGTTCACAATGTATTTCTCCAAAACACCTATCCTCGTACTTTACCTACGAATTTTTGGAATAAAGACATGGGTACGTTTAATAACATATGCCACACTTGCATTGTCATCGGTATCTTTCTTGACATCCTTCGTTGTTGTGGGCGCGATCTGTACCCACCGAGCTGAAGTTGGTGATGTGACCCTCCTGGGGAAATGTTTGATGACAACAATTCAAGCGGGTGTTGCCAATGGATCGACAGCAGTCATTACCGACATCATCATCATCATTCTCCCACTTCCAATTATAGCTAGCCTAAGCCTTCCGCTCCGTAAGAAGATTGGACTAGCTATCATTTTCTTGACAGGTGTTTTGTAAGTCATCTTTGTTTTGTTTAAGAAACTCTTTCTTACACTTTTATAATATTAACTTACGCTTACATGTTCGTAGGGCAATTGCTGCTAGTGTGGTCTCGCTATATTTCAAATTGTTGTCTTTGACGGGTCATACAACTGCCTTTATAGCAACGTTGTTTTGCACGTAAGTACAGTACCACGACGCTAAGTTGGAATTAACTAAAAAGATATCTCTGGTAGAGTTATTGAATGTTCTCTTGCCATTATGGTTGGATGTACACCAGCGGTTCGAGCTTGTTGGTCTAAATATGCGAAAAATACCTAAACAAGAGTGAAATCGGTATTTTCAAGGATTAAGTCTAACAAATCCTCAAGTACCCACGAAGGGAAATGTTGAGACTCTACGTAATTACCTTACACTTGATGTGGGTGTTATCATAGGTACTCACTTTGAGATGGGTGATTCTAAGTGGTACTATGGGTCATGTGCGTATTGGATGATATATATACCCCTATCCGGCCACCCTCTTTACACCAAAACACATCGGTTTTCAACCCGTATACCTCGAAGGAAAAAGTCGTGAAAATATCAGAATCGTATATATTGAAAGGCCATTACAAGCTTACTTAGTAAACCTAGTTGGTGCTTTAACTGTACGTCCTGAACGCGTACAAAGGTACCTAATGGCATATGAACTGTCTCATTTCGATCCACATTTTCCTCCTCCTCCACCGCCACCTTCTCCCGTTCTTCGCCGCTATCTTGCTCATATTGATCCGAATCGCCTACCAAGATGATCTCAGCAGGTCTACGAATCTGTTCTTGGTCTTCGTCGAACATTTCGGCTAGCATCATGAACTTGGAGTTCGGATTTAGGGCCTTTGCTTGATGCTTAGGCTTAGAGGCGTCTAACTGGGCCTGTGGGGACTGTATCACATATTATCTCAACCAGGGCCCGGATCAATTCCAACGCACTACACCAAGGCCTTTAGTGTAGTGCAGTGGATATAATCCACGAAATCCCTTGGTGTAGTGGATTAGTGTGTACACCAAATGCCCTTGGTGTAGTGGGTGTATGTGGGTGGATTAGGATTCAGGGGGCCCCTATTTTTACTGACAGTATTGTTTACTCAATGAAGCTATTCCTACTCACGTCGTCGCCCCCCCCCTGGAGTATCAAGCCACCCTCTAGCCCACGGATTATGAGTAAGGTCTGATTCGGGGGTAGATTCGGGGGTATTATCGAGCTAAACCTCTTTTTTACTTTAGTCAGGAGAGTCTTTGGGGGCTACTCTATCTCAGTATAACGAGTCATACATTTCCCGTATGTTTACACGCCTTAAATCCAAACAGTAGACCGCCACTGACGTATACTTTAATAGCGCCCTTCATAGCTAGACTAGAGAAACAGTCATCACCTGAGAACCAGCGTAAGGAGGTATAAAACGACCCCCTTACCGGAACCTTCCTTAGCGAAAAGCGCTAGTAGCTCTCTCGCATGCTCTCCTCAGGATTATTATCTTGACATGATAGTGGACATCATGTCAGTGGCGCCGGGGGGGCGGGGGGGGGGGGGGGGGGGGCGGGGGGGGGGGGGGGCGGGGGGGGGGGGGGGGGCGGGGGGGGGGGGGGT